>JAQIWJ010001169.1:0-12882 GCA_034695185.1 Discolaimus major
TCAAGAATTCATCTTGAATCGATGCGGGGGCGTTTTTCGACCGATCTTGAATTACTGCTCAACAGGACACCGTAGACTGTGCATCCATGACTCGTTCAATCGAGTGCTTCGGTTGTTCGGCATTAGACAAGTTTCTACCCCCCAAGCAGCTTGGAAGGTTGAGGTTGGCCATAGCAGACTCTTCAATGATGTGATGAGGGCTGGCAATGCTGGGGGATACCACGTCCCCTCAACCTTTTGCATTTGGACACTGGAAATTAGTCAAACTAATCAGTAGAATCGATATTTAGCAAATTTGTGGTTGGATTGCATAAGACAAATGCACAGCCACTTTCAATCCGGATTACTGTAGCAGATGATCAAATTAGCTTCAGGATAATGACATGAGTAAAAGTGCACATACATGTACATGCTTATACTTGATTAGCATAATCAAATTTATGGTTCGTTATGCAAAAATCGTCCCAAAATTAGCACTAATTAGCATTCGTCTATTTGATCAGCATTCTCCTACTTCACCGAAAAATCTCTATAAATACGCCTGTACTTCACAGCTCAACCATCCATTCGATTTGAACGAAGATTTGGTCCAAGAATGAAAGTATTCCTAGCTTTCATTATGTTGGCCGTTTTGGCACAGACCACTTTGGCTTTCCCATTCGGTCACCATACATTGGTACCCCCATTCGTGGATCCATCGGTTGTTCATCCGAATCATGCCCCTGGTCAAAGGAAATTCGGTGGTCACCACACGTTGATTCCTCCTTTTATTGATCCGGAAGATGTGAGACCACAAACGAATCACAAAAATACACCATGAGGTCACTGATAATGATATGTGATCAGTGATCAGGTGATTGGGAGGATGATCGATTTCTAAGGGGCGGTAGATTTCTGTAGAAGGGTGAATGCAAAACTGATGGAGCTAGTGATTCTTGCATTGTTCAAAGGCGGTTCAGCATGCCATCCATCCAATGACATCATCATCGTGATAATAATTTTTACCATCATCATTAGCACAGACCCAAAACAGGAAAATTCATGTGCAACAAATTTATATTCCTGTTCAATCAGTTTTAAAGCAAATCAATGATCTGATCAATCGATAATCACCTGATTTAGCCATGCATATGCCATGTGATTTCTAGCCTTCATTCAAAAGCTCTGTAGACATTTCCAGTCAATTTTGCTAGTATGCCATGCCTTCATGAACAGTCTCCATTGATCATAAAATTGGCTACAGAAATTACACACCTGTCGAAGGTAGAATAATATATTATATAACCCGCATTTTCTGCACGCTTCCATATATTTATTCCACTGTACAAGGGCATTTTATTCAATATACGTGGGAAAAATGGAATTCATAGCCAAGCTTTTATTAGCCATCTTCATAGCTGCTAGCCAAACCAAAGCTGCACCATTCACCGCGGTCATTGGTGAACCGTTTTACGATGATCATTTTCGAGTAGTCCGATCAGCGCAATCGGATCACGAGAACGTTCATCGAACACAGCCGATAAAGCTCGTATTGAAATCGTTCCATAATCCGCGCGTGCAAATGGACGGATTCGGTGATCGATCGCAACCCATTCAATTGCCAGCCATAATTATTCCAATACATTTGGTTGCTGAAGCCAGTTTCATCACTGATCTAGCTCCTCAGAGGCATGATGCGCAGAAGCACCATGTGTCCAATTCGGAACCGGAAGTTGATCATGAGTGATTAGCTTAGAGAGGCTGGATTTAGGTGGATTTTATACAGTGATTGCGGTGTGATAAGCGAATGGCACGTGTTGAACATAGATTGAATAAATTCGGCTGTTTTGTGAATGATAATATTGATTGAAAGCAGTGATTTGTAAAATTTTGGTGAAATTACTCGAACAGTAATACAGAATGGTCAAAGCGCATTTGAACCGTAATCATATCATCACTGATTATTTGTATTCAAGTTTTGCGAATTGATTATTGATGCACCAATTTTGAACGAGTAACCATGTACCATGCATTTAACAAAATTTTTAATGATGCATTCAAAAAGTGGCCATGTTTTTTTCATATAGGGGCAGCAAGGGATGCTCCAAAGAACTAATATCTTACAAAGGAGGAAGTCGCAAAATGCTAATAATTCAATTGATCTTGATAGGCATTTTGACTATTTCCTTCCTTGTAGAGCTCCTTTTTCAATGAGTTGATCAGCCAATGAATACCCAATGGACATCGCAAATTGATGCTGCGTGGTCGATTGTACTGATAGCTGCTATGCCTTCTGGTGTCATGATTCTTGCTCTCCGGGCTCGTGAAAAGCGGTTACAGTATCCTCCAATTAAAAAATACATGAGAAGTTGCTTCTGCGTTTATGAATGTTGCTATTGGTTTACAAATTACACTGATTAGAGTGATCACACAATGGATCTTGAACTCCTCCCTAATTACAAAATCTTATCAGAATCATCAGAATTCTATGCAATTGATTACTGTACAGCACACATGTGAAATCTACTACAGCACAGTGAAAATCTCGGTATTACAGTATGCCAGTTTTTCTCGTGAGTAACGAATATGCGAATTTTGAAGTGTTTCTTGGATGATGGTCATCATTGACAATATCTACAGGCAAAAGAAGACAGTATCGATCCAGCTGTCGTTCGTGGCAATGAAATTTCAAAACACGTGTTCTACATTCTCTTCCAATATCCAACTTGAAATTGTCCAACATGGATACATCCGTGGCAATGCAAATAATGATCTCTGAACAGACGTCATGAATTTCCCATCCAACACAAAGTTA
Organism: Discolaimus major; assembly: GCA_034695185.1. Lineage (NCBI taxonomy): Eukaryota > Metazoa > Nematoda > Enoplea > Dorylaimida > Qudsianematidae > Discolaimus > Discolaimus major. The sequence goes on from JAQIWJ010001169.1 coordinate 2,795, forward strand.
GCACAGTTGTGAACACATGGATACCAATGGAATTACTGTATAAAAACCCTGATCTTTCCATACGCCATACATTAGCTCCAGATTTTCCATTTAAATTCCCTGAATTCAAAGAATGAATTACCTTCTGCTAGCTTTATTGGCCGGTTTGGTATGCCAAACGTTGGCTGCGCCAAAGAATCACCGTGGGAATAAAGGCCAATCACGCCGTCGATTCCGTGACGAGGACGATGATGGTCATCGTAGTAGACACGCGGAATTGGACGAGGACGATGAGGTCATCACTACACGGAAACCAGTGGTCACCACGACGCCTCGACCGACCACAACTCAATCCGATCCGGATCAAGAACCAGAACGGGTAGTGCTGGATTCTTTCTATAATCCGGATGCGGATATTCAAGGATACGGGGATAAAGGAATGCCTGTACAATTGCCAGCGATCATGGTCCCGATACATTTAGTTGCTGAAGCCAGCTTCTTGACTGATCAAAAAGCAGGATCACCCAAACCGCATGAACAAAAGAATATTGTCCATTTGGATGAAAATGATCCTGAGATGCATGTGGTGCATAAAAGGCAAGCGTGCGATCCGGCCGTCCAATTGTGCAGTGATGAATCTTTATGGGAATGATTGCATGATAAGGAAATGATACGTGATAAGAGGCGATAAAATTAGCCTCACTGTAGATGCGCTTGAAAATATGGAGCAAATATTGTTGAAAATTGGGATAAAATCATACTAAAGGACCCTTATTAGTCCTTATCGAAAAAGACCGATCAATTTCCCACGTATCTGCTTATTGATCATGATCAGTATGGCGAAATTGAACGTTTTCGTAATCATTAGCCACGCGTCCACGAAATATGTGAATAAATTGAATTCGCATTTGAATGTCATTGTCGGATCGACGTACAGTATACCAGTGAATACAAAAACCAATACAGTACTCAATGTAGTCGAGATCGATTCGAACATGACTGTCGTAAATATCGATTTTTCGTTAGCTTTTTGAACTTGTATTTGTTCAGCAGTCGCACCTACGGATTGCGCAATTTTATTCTTGGCCTTGTATTTGCGAATGATCACTGCACCAGCCAAGAGCAATACGATCAATGCGATTAATCTGACGAAATTTCTAATATGACCAGAAAAATTGAGAATATATTGATAATCGGTCAATGTCAATGTATCGATTTTGTATCCATACTTGGGATCAGGGGATACCTTGTACCAAAATCCGCGTTCCAAACCGGTCAACAGGCTCAAAGCTGAGCAACTGATCACTGCTATGATCAGTCGTTTTTTATGATCATAATATCTGTATGATAGTGGTTTGGATAAAGCCAATGCACGATCCACAGCCATAGCGGTGGCTGATAATTGTGATAAGGTCAAAAACGTAGGTTTGGAGATTGATGCCACATGGGCATCGTACAGCATACAAAAATAGCATCGTCTAAACCACAGTACACCATCGTTGACCTTTGTACCTGATAAATGATAATAGACCAAAATGTACATGGAAAATTTTATGATCTCGATCATTTCACAGAATGTGACGAATATCTGATACGGATACGCGTTATCCGATTTCAGCTGTTTGAAGAAAATCAGGGAAATCAGCAGATGAGTGAAGCAGCCACTGATAAGGTAATTGATGGCCAGGATAGTGTATGTGAAAAAGTACATTTTTTGATTGATTTCTAATATGGATTGGGATGTGCATGTTGAATTATTGGTAGCCATTTTAGGAGGGCAGCCTGCTTGATCAATGCGCAGAAATTCAATGAATATTATAAGACCCTTTTGAAACTTGCAGTATCACCCTGACTATGCTCAGCAGGAATTTCAATGATTTATCCAGCCAGAGTTATGGGTGCAAGTGAAATACTCAGGATAAAATTAGGCATATTCAGCCTTGATCGATTTGTACACCTGCCAATCCAAAGTAAATTAGCAGCCTTTATTGCCAGATGCCTCGAGGTGTCAATGACAAAGGAAAAACTTTTGACCCTTGTCTGAGTGGTGCATTGTGATTTATAGAAATCAGAACTGATTGTATTCATGGCTACTAGGCTCGCTGACAAAGAAATAATTATCTGGCCACCGCTTCATCTACTCAAATATTTTCAGAAAAACAGCATGCACGACTCTACTAGAGCATCCATAAATTTATGATCCTAATCTCCCAGGACCAGTTGACAAATAGGGTATTGTAAATTCGCATGCACTCGACTCGCCTGCACTTTCCTTAAGTCCAAAACTAGACAGGCGTATTTGATTCCTGGACAAACAAGGCATGTCAAAAATCTAGTTATTTTTTCCAAACTTTCACCAATTCAATGAAGCGTCCATTTTTGAGTGGACAAAGAAAAGGAGTGGTTGATTTCCTAGTGGTCAAGGTTAAAGATTTTTGTGAAAAATGATTCTGATGGTCGTAATCACTTGGTGCCTGGTCATTCAGGTACAAGGAGGATTGAAAGAGGATGATGAGAAATTCTCGAAAATGTTCATGGATCTCATTGATCCGAAGCAGATTGAGAAGCATTTGATGTGAGTATAGAAATAAGATTGGCCTGCTTGATTTGGGAGAGGATTGGCTGATTAGCTTGGATATGCAAATTTTCATAGCCCGTTGGATGCGTTTCGAACTGGAATGCATAGAAAGGTCTCTAATAAAAAAGCATTTTTGTACCAGCTAGGTTCACAAACTCTGATCTACAATCAGCCACTTGCCATGTTGCAAAATTACTTTTTTCGCAATGCGTTTCTATGCTTTCCACTTTAGCCGATTTTCACTCAAACATTTTGCTCCAATAACTACACCAGCTTGATTTCCAATACGCCATGCTGACCAATGTCCATCCATGCAAACATTCGCATCCGATTTCAGGGAATTAGCCCACACTGTCCATCGTGCTGGCACCCCAGAAAGCATGAATACGGTAGAATATATTCGAACCCAATTCGTTGAATTTGGACTGAAACCAGTGGAAGTGGAAGAATACGATGTACTGCTGTCTTATCCAAATCCAGAACAGCCGGATGAGGTAGGCTATGCTTACTGATTGGATTTTGAGGAGAGTGGATTGGGAGAGGCTACTTGGCCTTGGAAGGATGGCTTTGAGAATGATGCTGAAATTGGCGTGTAAACGCTATGATGCACAAAAACTTGGCAATGTCAATTTGAATGTCGACAAGCAAGCATCTTCCAGTGATACACAATCTTTGAAAACACAGCTAACACTGGATGCTATCTTGTGACTGCTTTTTCCAAATTCACTTTTTCCAAATAGCTTATGAAATCAGGTACGCCTGAAAGTGGCAATGTTGATTTGCACTTGCAGTTTTATGATCATGCGCAAATATCTCCTTCAATTACTACTTCCATTAGCTTTGCAAGCTGATTTTATGCAATGCAATGCCAGTCTGATCACCAGAAAAGTGCAATGATCAATCGATATCGATTGGTTACTTAAATTCAATAGCAGACTGGCCCTTATCAGGCCAAACGCAAAGAATGTGGATTTTTCGATATCTTTTCATATCAAGCTTGGGACAGTGAAGGCTTGGTTGGCTTCACAAATAATCGTGTGTTTAGTAATCAAATTTATGATTATCTTTGTTCGATTGCACACATGTAGTACCAACCAAGACTCCTCTTCATCAGCTGTAATAAGAACACATTGAATGAAATGTGCTGCTTTCGAAACATGGCTATAGGACAATCATTCGGAGCATGGTGAAGCCAGATTCTTCTGTCAACGGCAACAATGCTTGCCTTAGTGGGATCATGATCATCACATTTTATGGTTCAGAAACAGAAATTGCTTGCTAATAATCCTGGTCAGCTTTATGCAAATGCGGAAAATCCGCAGGTGATAAGCATTCCGCAAATGCAATGAAAACTCTAGGCTCAAATTCAAGTAGAAGAATCCATATTCCATGCTGATATTGGCCATTTTCTCCACAGGTTACACTTCTGGACACCGATGGGAAAGAAGTGGTCATCTCGGATGGACGATCACCGATTTTAGAAGACTCAGAATCCACATCAAAGAACGCCGACCTCAAGTATTTGGCATTCGGGAAACCTGGCACTGCAATTTCAGTATGTACAATTCTTTCATGATCAAATTTTGACATATTTTCTCTCAGAAAACCCTCGTATACGCCAATTATGGACGCCAAGAGGATTTCCAACATCTTCTGGATCAGGGCGTCCAAATCAGTGGTAGTATCGTTTTGATGAGATACGGTTGGTTATGGCGTGGTACAAAAGTGAAATTGGCACAACAACACGGCGCATTGGCTGCCATTTTGTTCAGTGATCCGAAAGATTATCATGGGGAGAATGATAAGACTGAAAATGATACGTTTCCTCATAATGATCATTTGCCTTCAAATGATGTCCAGCGAGGGACACTGATGGCTGAGGATAATGGGGACGTATTGACTCCATTATTACCTGCTAAAGGTAAGGTCGATTTTGGATGAGTGTACTGTAGAGGATTGGCAGGCAGCCAAGGCTGATTGCTTGGCGATTAGCAATGATGATCAGTAATGATAGATTGGATTTGTGCTAGGCATATTAGCATTTGCGGACAGAAACTACGGTTTAACAAGCAAACTACAGCCAATGCCAATCATAAAGCCACTTTTAAACATGCTATAATTTACAAAAAGGATGTCCCCATGATAATGCACATAAACCGCGATTTTCTTGAAAAAGCTTACTTGCATTGGGATGCATGGTCCAATACTCAGCAAGCTGACAAGCAAGCACCCGATTTGGTATTGATCACTATCATGTGGTCGATTTCTAATCGGTATTCGAGTGATCATCATGATCGCTGCTTGATTCAGGGCATTCTGCCTGAAATGCAATGGTTTTCAGAAAATATTACTTTGTGAACGTACAGATGTGTCAATGTATTTTCAAATTGCATGATGTATTTCTTTAGCTTGATTACAAAAGACGCCTCAATTCCAGACACTACAAAAATCATCTTTTCATTGAAAATGCAGGCTTATCCAATCATGCATTGGGAGCTTATTCCAGATAATCACAGATATCTGTAGTCCTGGTCACTTTACCATGTAGTAGCCATTGGTCAGCAGTTACTGAGGATATTATTCCAGGTGCATGTTCTGGTCTTATTAGGAAAATACACTGAAAAAAATGCAAAAGCCTAAATTTTTGAATGACAATCTGATCATGATGATCACAAGTTCGTATTGCCATTATTCGCTTGTCTATTGGCAAATTGCATTAAATAGAAATCCGTCATCAACATGATCAGTGCTGATTATCCTGGCAAAGCTAGGCCAAACATGATTGTAAACCATTGTAGATGTTTTTGATCAATTTGATTCTGTGATTGCTGCTTGCATACTCTGAATTCACCAAATTGCAAAATTCAGCCTGCCTCATGCATTTCAAAATTTGAATTTCTGCATTGCTCTGATCAATGAGCTTTGCTATTTGTCCACCGCCTCCTTGCAGATTACGTCAGCAGAAAAACAGTCGATTCAGTTCAATCTGATCAGAAATTACCTGCTATCCCAGCCACAGTAATCGGATATGGTGATGCATTGAAATTATTCCACGAATTGGAAGGATTGAAAGCACCGAATTCATGGCAAGGCGGATTAGCAGTCACGTATACTCTAGGTGGATCATTCAAGACAGCTTCGAAGTAAGCTGATCGATTATTGATCATCTGATCAAATTGCATAATCGTTTGCATTTGTAGAATCAAAGTCACTGTTGGTGGACATTTGGAAAGGAAGAAGATCAGGAATATTATCGGTTATATCAAAGGAAATATGGACCCACGTGAGTGTGGTCATTTTGAATTTGGCGCGAAGAGGCACATTGCGCAATGTGTTTTGAGATGAGTGTAGAGAAATGACTATCGGCTGCTTCTTTGGTGGCAAACAGATTTGATTTACCACCTCAGAATTTCAAGGCTGTTCTCAACATCATCGTGAAAGTAGACAATCACTCGTACCGATTGTACTAATCAACAAAGCACCCAATTCATGCTTCATTTGCAAATCAATACTTCACAAGAAATGCACAATTCCGATCACTTTTTTCAGATCGATACATTTTGCTCGGAAATCACCACGATGCATGGACATACGGAGCCATGGATCCATCGAGTGGAACGGCTGCCCTTTTGGAAATGGCCAGATCATTCAGCGTAATGGCCAATGAGAAAAGTGAACAAATCAATAAAAAAAGCTGAAAATCTGACCAGCAAAATTTACAGATTGGAATCCATGGCGAACATTAGTATTTTGTGCATGGGACGCTGAAGAGTATGGATTGATCGGATCTACCGAATGGGTCGAGGTGTGTATGGGTCATGGTGGGCCAGAATTGCGCAATTTGGGCAGCAGTTTACAAATGCGTCATGTTGACATTCAAAATTCATATCAATATTAGCGTTTTTTACCACTTGGTCTAGGCTATCAGAAACCACTGCTCTGCCACCTAGAAATAAACCCATTTCACTCGAATCAACTGTCGCTTTTGCAATCCAAAAATAAAGCCTTTTTGTCACCTCACCAATTCCTCACGCCATGCTTTTGCATTTTCAGCAAAATCTGGCTCGACTTCAAAGTCAAGCCGTGGCATACATCAATGTGGACACTGCTGTGACAGGTAAATAATAATTCTGTTGATCACTGGTCAACCAACATTGGTCGCATTGCAGGACAATACGCTGTATTCGCCAGAGGAGTTCCAGCATTGAAAGAAGCTGTGTACGAAGCTGCCAAAAGAGTATGCAAATTGAACATTTACTTCGATCGATTCTAAATATTTTTAATTTGCAGACTCCGAATCCGAATGAGGCTGAACTGAAAGCTGGTGTGAAAACCGTTTTCGACAGTTGGAGTCGTGCATCCAAATCGGATGAGCCGAGGTATTGATTTTTTTCATTGCATGATATGGAATCACGGTTTCATATGAGACGTCATACGATCAGCCAGCCCTGGCCATATGCGTTTATATAATTCAAATTTGAATCTTCCCAATCATTCCAGAGTGGACACATTGGTTGGATCAGGCAGTGATTACAAAGCATTCTTACATTATGCCGGAGTGCCAGTCATGGATTTACGTTATGGATCCGTTGTGAGTCGATCCAGATTAAGCAATTTAGTCTCCAATTCTGAACTGATGATCATTTCAGGATCGATCGTATCCATTGTACCATACATTGCACGATACAGTATTCCTGGTCAAACATTTCACTGATCCAACATTCGTCTATCATCAAGCCGTGGCCAGGGTAATGGGAGAATTCGCTAGATTATTAGCCGATTCACCAGTCATACCATTCAATTTGGACGATTACGCTAAGGATTTGGCAACGAATTTTGCCAATTTCGAAAAAAGGATCAGTGGGACACCTTTTCCGTTCAATGTGGATTTGGGTGAGTTTGATTAGAATCCAGTCGTGCACCGTTGGAGATTATTGCTTGAAGGCACTGAAAATTTTGAATAAATTTTGCATTTTACCAAATAGCTTGATGTGATTGCAATTTTCTCAATTCTTATCTTGAGATAAATTACTCTTTTACTGTATTGACCATGCACTGATACCAGGGCTAATAGCTTTGTCTCATGGTGGTGCATCATGATGAATTAATTTCAAACCCAAATTGCGCAATATCTCATGCACGGCCTCTGGCCATAGCCAAGCCACTTGTATTCTGGCTGCATTCTGATCAGATCAATCAATACTACAATATCTATATTCTAGCTCCAATCACATCAGCAATGGACGCGTTCAAACAAGCGAGCCATCTTTTCCAAGGCAAAATGCGAGGCTTGAATGCGGATTTGGTATGGTCGAGTGATATTGAGAAAAGGTTAGAATTGATCACCAGGAATTCATGTACTGATCAGATCGATTTCAGATTCACCGAAATCCGAATGGTGAATGAGAAATTGCTAATGTTGGAACGATTTTTCATTGAACCACAAGGCACACCGTACAGGCCTTCCTCCAGGTGGGGAAAATTTGATCGATTTTGGCTGATTTGCTAGAAGCTTGGTTAGCCAAGATGGGATATACAAACTGTGGGTCCAGCAAAGAGTATTCATTGATTGATTGATTGATTGATTTACTATATCCAAATGCCAAACACAGTAAAGTACACTAGGGAGCATTGGAACACGAGATAAAAAATACGAGAAATAATATTCTCATTTTGCATCATCCTCTTTTTTCAGACATACACTGTATGGTCCAGGCGTCCATGATTCTTATACTGGCACCCTGTTTCCTGGTATCGATGCAGCATTGGAATATTCGATCAACAAGAATATCGGAAAGAAAGAATCGATATCGCAATCAGATCATGAACGAATAGTTGCTGAACAAATTTCCTGGGTTGCTCATTCTTTGCATAATGCAGCCGATTTTCTCAATAGGGAATTCTGATCGGTTACACGGTGAGGGTAAATTATTATGTGGGAAAGATGGGATTGATTTGATAGTATTGATGTGAACATTATTTTCTGAATTTGACAATGATCAATCGATTGATCTTTGGACATCGATATGCATTTTACAGTGTACAATTTTATTTGTGCTGTAGAAACCATGTCCAATGGATTGGATAGTAGATTTCAGCACTGCTATCAGCATTGCATTTGATAGAATATCGGCTTTGGTCATAATTGCTGCTTTCAGTTAAACGGTATTCTGCCATCACTTATTTAGCACAGGCCTTCAATCCCAAGAAAGCTTCATGGCTGCAAATGTGCAGTGGAAAGCAATGCAAATTTCTTATATCCTCCAGACCAAAAACTATCGGCTTGATTATTCCATTCTTTGCAGTAACCATATCACTTGCAAAATGCTAAAACATGAAAATTGTTATCATCATGGATTTGGGAAATGTCACTGGAATATGCTCATGAAGTTCCTTGAAATGGTCATTGCCATGTATGGCATCAAATTCTCATTAGGCGTGCATATGTGATGCTATCATGATTCTGTAGATTCTGGTTCTGTGCTGGATGATCATTGCCAAAAAATGACGTATATTTTATCCATGATGAAATTCCATTGAACAGAAGCAATCAGAATAGAATCGAGTTCAATGGTGACATGTGATTTTTCGTCGTTATCTTTGCTACTTGCTTTTCTTATCAGTTCCGATCTCATGAACTATCCTTTTTCATGATTTATTGAGTTTATCACTGATAAAATTGGTAACTCCATCAACTGGAAATACTTTTTGGAGTCAGTATGATCAGCCTGGCATGCATGAAAAGTAAAAGTTGATTAGTTCTCCACAAGTTTATGCCGAAGATTCTTTTCACGCATAAAAGGCATTGGTGGAAAAGGGACTGACTGATACGTATTCAGCTTCCAAAAATCAAGTGCATAATTTTCCTGATCAACTCAAAAATGCACAAATCAATCATGATCTCGTACAGCAGATTTATCCAATTTCATTATCGCTAATCCTTGAATCCCTGATCACTCTACACTCAATAATCGATTGCTCTGATTTTCCAATCATGATGCCAAGATATGATCTGGCAGTCCAGATTGAATTCAATGCATGTGTATGCGAAATTGCTGATTTGGGGTGCAAGGTGGATTCTCGTTTGATTTATCCCTTGCATGTTGGCAAAAACGCTTGATTATGTCAATGTTCTCGGGAACTAGCATTTATGCAATGGCCAATACAAAAAATAATTATGATCATTAGTGAGCAGAACCATGATCAATGACACTGCATTGAAGCAGGGCACAGATTCAGTATGGTCCAAATCCATGAGATGATGGAACCATTGTCATCTCGACCTGATTTCTGTTCAGGCATTTCACACTGAAAAGTGCAGTTTGGCTAGAGCGTGATGATACTCATTGCATTCATATATTTCGCACTTCTGTTCATCACAATAACAATTTGGCGTGACCCTGAATTGCAATCAAAAAATCAAGCTTATCAAAATCTGTGCTGCCTATTTCCTTTTGACCCACTGGGTCCTTCGATATCCCATCTTTTATCCGATAAATCGATCACCAGTCCCCTCCCTGGTCTCTGCTGA
>JAQIWJ010001170.1:0-12879 GCA_034695185.1 Discolaimus major
ATCTAGGGGACCGCCAAATTTTTCCGCCGCCAAAATTTTCCGTTTTACAGTACTTTCGGGGGGGGGGGGGAGAAAATGCATAAAAACACAAATAGAAAATTGCACTCACAAGTCAGCTAATGTCATCCGGTGCCTTTTAGAGGCCGAACATAAGATGGGGAACCATTTTAGGTGCAAATATTCGGATTCAATATGGATTTGTATGGGAATTTCTCGGAAGCCGCGAAAATGCCTCATGGCATTGTCGGAATTGCATTGGTTGTTGAAGTGAGCAAAGCTTCTGGACACCGATTAGAGCGGTTACAGTATACCTGGCTGAAGTTATTGCATCATTCGTTTCTGCATTGCTTCAAAACATTGGCCAGCGTTGGCAGCGGTTACAGTATGCCTTGTTCAGTTTGGTGGCAACGTATGCACTGGGGCGTGGCCAAGCGGCTACAGTATGCCCATGTGCCCTTCTGGCCTTGTTGTAAATTACAGCGTCGGATATCTGGTATTCACATGTGCTGAAAATTTCAGATCAGCAAAAGCACAACACCAGAATTAAAACTACTGGTGACTGCTGCATATGATACCAGTTACAAAGGTAAATCTTGACCATCGGTCATGAATTTTAAAATTCTTGCATTCAGCTTGCTAAATGACTAACTAAAATAGCTGGTCATTAGCGATGCACATGTCTCAATGAATCAATCATTTACAGGCAAACGAGCCAAAATATCACCATTCTCTGCCCATTATTTTCTGCCTCCGACAAAATATTACGTCACATATGAAGGATCGTTCACTTTTCCTGGATGCTTCGAAACGGTCACTTGGATAATTATGAATAAGCCCATTTATATCACGAAATCGGATGTAAGGCATTTCGGATTCGAATATTGCCAATGCAAAATGCCTCGAATTGCGCAATTTTTTCAGTTAAAAATCATGCGTGAAATTCATGCAACCGAGAAGAAATTGGATGATCCTCAATTTTTGAGCAATAATTTTCGACCATTGAAACCGTTGAATAGACGATTAGTGAGAACGAATATCAATTTCAGAACCAATGTAAGCAATGCTGGCACTGATATCGGTGCTAAAAATCATTGATTTTTAGGGCACATCATGCCCAAGCATGTATAAAGACGTTGGATATAAAGGTGTACTGTAACCGCAAAATAACTTCCCCCTGAATAACCAGCGTATTTTTAGCGAATCCCCAAAGAAAAGGCAATCGATTTGAGCAATACAGCATGGATATGGGATTCATTTGATCATTATGATTTCTTTGAACCATGCATAATGTAAATTTTTCATGGCCTTCCAAAAACGCATGTCTCCTTGTGGTCATAGTGGCCTGCATTTCGATTTCCTGTTATCAATTTTTGTGCCAGTATGCAAAAGATAAGGTTGCTGTGAGTGAATAGACAAGGAATGAGATGTTTTCTCAATGATCAGTAGTATGCGGACATGGATAATGGATTTCATCCATTTCTAAATACAGCGTAAGCAGACCTCAAATTCTCAGAAGATACTTATCTCCAGGTGACTATGGAATTGGTATACAATCTGTAGATCCATATGATCACTAAAAAAATGTCATACCGATCAAAACCGTATTATCTCTGGTTTCAGTATTGTACAAATGCTTTATCCATCCTTTTCGTTCACATTCCAAATCGGGGATTGATTGTGCAGGAGACTGCCTGAACATCTCTTACGGATTGGTATAAAATTACGGATTCTTCTAAACATAGCGGTTGATTGGTGGTGAAGCAGGGGCAGGGAAAGTTATGATCACAGAAATGCACATCCAATTTTTTGGCCACTGCGTGGACCCTCAGGACCCCAAAAATGCAGCCATAAAAAATCTTGCACATGCTTGAGCAAATGCAAAATCCCATGAAATCTGCGTTTTCCATGAACTTTCAATAATCACACGCTGTAGCTCCTACCTCGAATTTGAATTTCCCTCCACATTTGTCATAAGCAGTTTCCGAACCTTGCAATCTGCAACAACCTGGTTTTGGAAACATGCCAAAAGTAGAAATTCTAGGATTTTCCATTTCTCCCAAGTTTTGTTTTCCTGTTCATCGCCTGCGGATTTGTCTAAAATTATGACCTCGTGGCTTATTCATTTATTTTTCCTCATATTCGTAATATCGTTGACGGTAAATCGCATTTTATACATACTTTTATGAGGAATTTGGGGGTTTTTTTGCGTTTTGTGTTGAAAATTATTACCTTAGTAAACAAATCTATGTTTTTCAGGAATGGCACGGGTCGTACGGACAGAAACGTGATCAGAATTATCAAATTATCGAACGGCTGGATGATCAGAAGAAATTCAAGACGTTATTGAGGACGAAGAACAACGTTCTTATTCTACTCTCCAAAACGGGTGAAAACGTGCCGGCCGTCAAGCGTTTATTGCCAATTTTCGCGGACGTCGGTGAAAGAATGTTCGGAAAAGCCACATTGGCTGTCGTCAATTGCGGGTGAGTATTGATTTTTCGAATTTTACGCATTTTTTTACATGGTCATGGATCAATATTCCCGCAATTTGCTCGCTTTCCTACTGCGATAATCTTTCCCCAGTAATTGTGGGGTGCAAAAATGCTTTATCCCGATTAGCTGCTGCCTATTAGTGCAACTGTTGCTTATGCAAACAGGCTCAGCTTCTCATCAAATATTGATACAAAATTTTTTATTCACACGACTTCTCTTTTCAGCACGGAAGAAGGGAAGAAGTTGTGCAAGAAGATCAAAGCGACGCCGGAGCCGATTATTATCAAGCATTATCAGTAAGATACTTTTCTTCACAAGCTGAGCAAATCCATCTAATGGCATTTCTTTCAGCAATGGTGAATTCAACAAGGATTACGACCGACAAGAAACGGTGGACAGCATCGTACGATTTCTGAATGATCCAACCGGCGATTTGCCTTGGGAAGAAGAAGCCAATGCGAAGGATGTTGTTCACGTTCAAGATGCTCAAGTAAGACGCCGTATATTTTCTCATGGATCTCTATGATCTGACGCCCGGTTTCTTTCAGTCATGGGTGAAGATGTTGAGAAAAGAGAAAACGCCGATTCTCGGAATGTTCTACGCTCCCTGGTGCACTTACGTAAGTTGTTGATCTGGTGCTTGAATCAGCACTGAATGAGATTATTTCAGTGCAAACGCATGAAGCCTGAATACGCCTTGGCTGCTACTGAACTCAAGGGATTTGCAGTAAGATTAATCATTCATATACCTTCTTCAAATATAACAATTGCATCTTTCAGATTCTCGCCGGTATTGACGTGACGCGTGCGGAGAATTATCAACTTCAACAAGTCTACAATATCACTGGATTTCCTACGTTGCTGTATTTTGAGTAAGTTCTTGCAAACTTGCATTGATGTATGGTATTTACGTTTGCCTTATTTTAGAAACGGTCAAGTGAAGTTTCAATATGGCGGTTCAAACAACACGAAAGAAGGAATCATTGATTGGATGAAGAAGTAAGCAACCTTAGAGTTCGTCGTGATCAAATTTGCAAGGGTGGTTTTTCTTGCAGCCCTACTCCGCCTAAAGAAAACGTGGCGGAAGAGGTGGCAGAGACGTCATGGGCCGATGAGGATACATCAGGCGTCGTGCATTTATTGGATTCGACGTTCGATGAATTCCTATCGAAAACGCCATCAGTTCTGGTCATGTTTTACGCTCCATGTAAGTTCGGAGATCCTGTATGGATTTTCAACGCTAATTGCTGCCTTTTTCCAGGGTGCGGTCACTGCAAAAAGATGAAAGGCGATGTTATGGAAGCTGCCAAGAGGATTAAAGAAGAAGGCATTGCGGGTGCAATCGCAGCGGTGGATGCGACAAAAGCAATGAACTCGGCGCAGAAATACGAGATCAAGGGTTATCCAACCGTGAAGTATTTCAAGACCGGACAATTCGCATGGGATTATCACGAGCGTACTGCTGATCAGATTGTGGCATTCATGAAGGAGTAAGTGACTGTTTTGGTTAATCAGGAAACAAGACTACACGTCTTCGTTTCAGACCAAAGGAACCGCCTCCGCCTCCACCACCAGAACAGCCATGGCACGAACAAGAGAGCGATGTTGTTCACTTGACCACGGAAAGTTACAAGACCGAACTGAAGAAACGGAAGCACGCGATTGTCATGTTCTACGCGCCGTGGTGCGGCCATTGCAAAGCGGTAAGCATAACTGTCCCTTCTCATTGCTGAGATCTGACATAGGAAAATTTCAGGCTAAACCCGAATATATCAAAGCTGCCGCGAGATACAAGGACGACCAGAAAGTCATGTTCGGCGCGGTGGATTGTACCACGAATATGGAAATTTGTCAACAATCTGGCGTTGCCGGATACCCGACGATCAAATACTTCAGTTACCTCAAGACGGAAGAACCTTACGAAGGCGGAAGACACGTAAGTGCTTGATTAATAGAGCTGATATTGCTATCACACATTCTCGTTCCCTTGCAGGAAACCGATTTCGTTACGTACATGGCTCAGAAGATCGATCCATCTGCAGCTGCTACGCCTCAGCAAACCAAGTAAGCTGGCTGATGCTTTTGAGAATATTCAGCCATTATCACTGAACATTTTCAGACCAGCTGAACCGGCACCGGAACCATGGGATTCAGCCGTTCATATTTTGACGCCGGCAACATTTCATTCGACGTTGGACCGTTTTGATCGTAGTATAATCATTTTCTACGCTCCTTGGTGTGGTCATTGCAAAAAGATATGCTGATTTCATATTGGAAGAATACTCTGTCCTAATATGGACTTATTTCAGGCAAAGCCTGAATTCATTGAAGCGGCGAAAATGGCAAAGGGAAAGCAGGGATTTGCGGCTATGGATTGCTCAACGAATGCTGGTGAGTGGCTATTTGCAATTGCTGACTGGTCCTCTTTGCTGTACTACGTTTGTATTTCAGAATTCTGCAAGGAAAAGAATATCCAGGGCTACCCGACGTTCCATATTTATTCACGGGGTAAATTTGATCGTCCATTCGATGGCCAAAGATCGAAAGAGGCGTTCTCGGCCGCTTTACAAGTCGAGGCCAAGGAGGCGGATAAAGGTCCGAAACAAGAATTATGAAGCTGTTTGAGGTATGGCAAATTTAGGAATTTTGGATTACTGCATGCAACAGCTCTTCAATCTTTTGTATCACGTGGATTAGGATTGAATTTTATGATTAGGTATTCAAAGTGCTGTTTCAATGCTCATCTTCGTGCTTTCCCAAGTTTTCATATTTCTAAGTTATTCGTATGAGTGAGCACTTGATATTACTTTTGCAATCATCTTTTGTATCTTGGGGCGAATGTGCAGCTATTTTTTGTGGGTTATCGGTGCGGCTTTTCATCTGTTGAATGTTCTTTTCGTGTTTTTTTTTGGTACTCTGGGTCTAAATCTGTGACGGTTGAATTGAATGTGCCTTCAATGTTGGTGATACTGTTCTGTTTTTTCTGTCGTTATAAAATGGTATTTCTTATTCAAATCACGTGATCATTGATAAGTATCGGCTTGAATGCCTTGGCTATTTGATGATTATCAGTATTTTCATATTCATGATGTGATTGCGCAATTGTAATAGGGAGCATATTCGAATTTGGCGCATTTAATTCGGATCTTGCTGTAGGAAGATAGGCTGCAAAGAGGCGGGATTCCATAGAAGGCATTGTTTATACCAAGGGCGTGAGAATTCGTAGTTTCGAAAGAAGCGTCTTCTTTCAGTCAGTTTGATTGAATATTTGGATTTCGATTCGATTGAATTTCGCTTTACTTTGCAATGATGTACGTCGTGAAAAGAGGTAAGATGATTTTGGATACTTTGGATTGCCTTTTCCATAAGGCATTTTTGCCATTTTTCATAAATCTGTCTTGCCCAAAAGGGGAATCATGTTATGATGAAACCGTGATATCCAAAATTCTATGAGCATCTCAAATGATATCTATTGCAAGAGCATTCAGCAATTACAAGAGATTATCCAACATTTCTAATTGGCTTGATTTTTCAGATGGCCGGAAAGAATCCGTTCATTTCGACAAGATCACATCTCGGATTCAGAAATTATGCTACGGTTTAAATACGAATCATGTGGATCCGGTAAGTTTGCATTTATTCACTAGTTCCCAGGAATTATCCTGGATCATTAGAAGCTCTTTTGCAAATGCTTCGAATCTAATGCATATCCCATTTCAGGTTATTATTTCTCAAAAAGTGGTGGCCGGATTGTACAATGGCGTTACGACGGTGGAATTGGATAATTTAGCGGCGGAAACAGCGGCTACGTTGACCACGAAGCATATGGATTACGCTATATTGGCGGCTCGTATCGCGGTTAGCAATTTACACAAAGAAACCAAGAAAGCGTTCTCGGAAGTGGCCTCGGATCTGTATCATTGGATTAATCCGAAAACCGGACATCAAAGCGGTATGATGTCAAAGGAAATTTACGACATTATTCAAGAAAATGCTGAGGTAAGCTGTGGATTTATACAGGGAGGGATGATTAATGAGTTTATCTTCAATTTTCAGCGCCTGAATTCAGCCATCGTCTACGATCGTGATTTCAAGTACGCATATTTCGGATTCAAAACGTTGGAGCGTTCGTATTTATTGAAGATCAATGGGAAAGGTATGGCTGAATTTTGTCGAATTAGTCTGAAGGCTGACGCTGTTTTTCTTATAGCTGTGGAACGTCCACAACATATGCTCATGCGAGTGGCGGTTGGAATTCATCAGCGTGACATCGATGCTGCTATTGAGGTAATGTTATGCATTGCGTTCTTGGCCATCTTTTATGCAAGTTTGCATTTCAGACCTACAACCTCATGTCGGAGCGATATTTCACGCATGCATCGCCGACGTTGTACAATGCTGGCACCGTTCGTCCGCAATTGAGCAGTTGTTTCCTATTGACGATGAAAGACGATAGCATCGAAGGAATTTACGACACGTTGAAACAATGCGCCATGATCTCCAAGAGCGCTGGTGGAATTGGATTGAACGTTCATTGTATTCGATCCACTGGAACGTACATATCCGGGGTAAGAGTTTTGCTATGGTGAAATTCAGAATTGAATCCAATGCTGGATTTATTTGCAGACCAATGGCACTTCGAACGGCGTGGTGCCTATGCTACGCGTGTACAACAATACGGCTCGGTATGTCGATCAAGGTGGAAATAAGGTAAGCTATTATCATGAATAATGTTTACTGCTTCACTAATGATGGTTCTCTTTTAGCGACCGGGCGCATTTGCCATCTATTTGGAACCATGGCATGCGGATATTTTCGACTTCTTGGACGCCAAGAGAAATACGGGATCGGAAGAACACAAAGCTCGCGATTTATTCTACGCGTTATGGATTCCGGATTTATTCATGGAACGCGTCGAAGGCGATGGCGATTGGTCGTTGATGTGCCCTCACGAATGTCCAGGATTACCGGATGTATGGGGCGAGGAATTCAGGAAGCTGTATGAAAGGTAAGCTTACTCTCTGGGATTCGAATTTCTGTTGCTAAAAGCGTATTTCTTTCAGCTATGAAAACGCTGGAAAATTCAAGAAGCGTATAAAGGCTCGTCAATTGTGGAACACGATCATCAATACGCAAATCGAAACCGGCACTCCGTACATGCTGTACAAAGATGCGTGCAATCGAAAGTCGAATCAGCAGAATTTGGGTACTATCAAATGCTCAAATCTATGCACGGAAATCGTCGAGTATTCCTCGCCAGAAGAAGTAAGCTGAAGCCTGAGAGTCACTTCAGTTTATTGACTGCTGATATTTTTAGGTGGCCGTATGCAATTTGGCATCGCTCGCATTGAACATGTTCGTGAAGCTTCCGGAACGCGTATTCGATTTCAAGAAATTATACGACGTGACGAAAGTGGTGACGCGTAATCTGAACAAGGTTATTGACGTCAATTATTATCCAATACCAGAAGTAAGTCCTGCGTGAAAATTGAATCCTTGTTCATACTATAAGACCTGTTTTCAGGCTGAATATTCCAATAAACGTCACCGTCCAATTGGCATTGGTATCCAAGGGCTGGCAGATGCGTTCATCTTGATGCGTTATCCATACGAATCGGAACAAGCGGCCAAGTTAAATCGGCTAATATTCGAAACCATTTACTACGCCTCCATGGAGACCAGCTGCGAATTAGCGGAGAAATATGGACCATACGAAACGTATCAAGGATCACCAGTTAGCAAGGGTATTTTCCAATACGACATGTGGAACGTCACTCCAACGCCGATGTGGGATTGGGCTGCGTTGAAAGAGAAGGTTGCCAAGTAAGCTGATCATGCTTTTCGCATGGTCAGAATAACAATGCCTTTGATTCCAGGCATGGCATTCGCAATTCGTTGCTCGTTGCCCCAATGCCAACTGCATCGACGGCTCAAATATTGGGAAACAATGAATCGTTCGAGGCGTACACGTCCAATATTTATTCGCGGAGGGTATTGTCCGGCGAATTCCAAGTAAGCATTGCCAAGCATTTGTGAGCAGAATAACTGAAATGTATCTTTTTCAGGTGGTCAACCATCATTTGCTGAAAGACCTCGTTGATTTGGGCATTTGGAACGACGATCTGAAGAACGAAATAGTTGGTCATCGCGGTTCGGTTCAAGATATCGACTGCATACCGCAAGAGATCAAGGATTTGTACAAGACCGTTTGGGAGATTTCCCAGAAGACCGTTATCAATATGGCAGCCGATCGTGGAGCTTTCATCGATCAATCGCAGTCGTTGAACATCCATATTGCGGAGCCGACCGTAGCGAAGATCACATCGATGCATTTCGTTGGTTGGAAGAAGGTAAGTCATATGCTATTCCGTTTGGATCATGATCTCAAGCCCAAATTCTCGTTTCAGGGTTTGAAAACCGGCATGTATTATCTGCGTACAAAACCAGCCGCAACGGCCATCCAATTCACAGTCGACAAGACGGCATTGAAAGCGAAAAGCTCTCCGAAAACGCCCGTCACGAATGGATTTACGAAATTACGTTACGATTCGCCATTGGAATTCGATTTATCATCGCCCAGTAGCGACGTGAAGAAAGATGCGAGTAATAGCGATGAATTGCGACGTTCGTTGTTGGACAAGGCGGTTTGTTCGTTGGAGAACGGTAGCGAATGCACGATGTGCAGTTCGTAAGTAGGAAGATGATAAGGAACAGTGACGATATCAGGATGACATTTCAGTTTATCACAAGGGCAATGTATGGTGCCTTCGATTTATCATGTTTTTACATTTTGATAACATTCACCTCATGCATATTCACTGTTTCCATATGGTTGAATTATAATCACGCGATTTTAATTCTGAGTGATCATAATCCAAATGCGCAATCTTTGGATGTTGTAACATTCAACGTGACGGCGCCGATCGATCGATTTCGATCATCGACCATATTCAACGTGTATTGCCAGAATTTATCATCCACCGCCGTTTCTACTTCGATTTGACCCATCATCCGACCGCGGTCGAATTCGCAGCACCCATTGCTTTTGGCCCATAATTGTAAGATCAACGGTGACGTTTGAGAGCGTCGATAAATCAACGTGCACCAATTCCAATGCGGTTCGGTCGTATTCCATATGGTTTGGCTTCGATATTTGAAATTCTCAGTCATCAATCGAACGAAATAGCCGTTGAGATTGGAGCACTGGAATGAAATATTCGAGATTGCGCAATATCAGGGTTAGGCTTGGGACCGCAGGGTCTCAGCAAGGCCGGGCCCTGCCCAAGCGAATACGTACTCACATTCAAATCTTTCCCATAAAGCACATTGATTCTGGTCACGATTTCGAACGGTTTCGACCAATTGAAACAACACCAATTCGGGATTTTGAATAATCTCGGTTCATCGCGACGTAAATATCGAACGTTGGTCGACGATGAATTGGCGTATATGCGTAAATAAAATTCGCCTTCTTCTCGCGGTCGATACGTGGATGGAACGATCACGTATCGGCCTGGTGATAAATCGGGTATTCTCAATAGATTGCTTCGACAGTTGACGAAATCGTTCATGGCCGCCGGATCCAAACCTCGAAGTTGGTGCAAACGGCATCTGAAAGATAAATGCGTGATTATCGATTGATCATGCAATGCGAATCATTCAAATTGAGCAATGGCAACATTGCTTACAAATTGCGCAATCTGCACAGGCTTACTTTCTATTATGCTCCGCTTTGATGACCGTGACGCCAATACTCAATTGTCGTTTCCTAATCGATTCCTCGGTCGACGTGATCGAATGACCTTGGAGCAGTGAGACGATCACGTGACGTCGATGATTGGCAGTGAATCCGGCATCGATTTTAAGCAAATATTGAGGATTGCACAGGAATGTATCTTTATCATTTGGACTACCGCCTGCTCGCAATGATCGATCATCTGAAAAATGGAGGAATATGATGACCAGTGGTCATCTTGGATATGCCGCAGGCATAGCCTGCGTGCAAGATGCTCTTACCATTTGCATTCTTCCATCGTCCTCGAAATGCGAATTCCACGCACGTATCCGAATAATGCATATGGCAAATGGTGACGCACGCGAAATTATCCACGAAATCATCGAACGACATCCAAAATTCCCCATTACTATCTTTGAATATGGAAGCCGTTTTTCGTCTCTGTAAACTACTCACACGACGCCATTCCATTGATCCATCCGACCACGGGCCCGTCCATTCTTTCCGACCCCACGGATTGCCTGAAAAACAAATGGGTTCAGTATTTTTCAACATCGCGCCGAAATTGCTTATGACAAGCTGGGGCCCAGGGGGTGTCAATGGCGCATTTTTCAAAAAACCGAATCTTTCATGGATGATGAAATTTGTAAATTGGCGCATTTTTTCAAAAAACCGAATCAATCCGATCGATAAAATATGCAAACTTACGTAATCGAACTAAATCCACTCGATCTTTATCTTTGAATGCGGATTTGAAGAAATCCCATAATCCTGACGCTTTGGACGCCGCATCCATACGTAAAGTTTTGATCGAATTCACACTGTACGCATGACCTTTGAGTAAACCGCACGTCGTTTCTTTCTCCATCTCCGATTCGTGTTTGGCTCGAACGGCTGCCAAAATCAACGATTTCGATTCGATCGATTTTTGGAGCATCTGACAAAACGGAGATTACTGTAGCCGATTAGGGATCCAGGGTCCCTCCCTAAGGGAGACCAGTTGGTCAATACTGACCTTTCTCAACGCTTTCCTTTCGTCGATCGATTTGTACAGCTGATTATCGATACTGATATTCTCCGGGACACCGCCGGTGATATCGACCAATGCTTCGGCTAAATTTCCGCTGATCAAACTCTCATAGCATCCGTGAAATTTCGCGTACGCTTTCTCCAATAAGGCGCACCAGAATTCGTTCTCGTTTCGTGATCGGGCGAAGATTAATCGATCGTTTCGTGTGGGCAGATAATCGTCGATCACTACGTCGTACCTGAAATTTGCATAGATCAACGGCTGCCATTGATTGGTCTGCCATGGGTCACGGCCACTGGACCCCTGCCCAGGGTCCGCAGAGCTTACCATATTCCGAAATGCCAAAATCGGAAATGAAATATGCCTCTGTACGCACCGGGCCTCCGATCATCCCATTCCTGTTCACTGGAATCCGGGATGACTGATTTCCAAAATCTACTATGCCTGATCATGGCCGTCAACGCTGCCATCAACCAACAATCGCCCAACGATCCTTGAATTATACTCGATTCATTCGGTATCCCGTTACCGGCGATGAATTTCGGATCGTGGCATAATTGACCGATACGTTTCCATTCGATATCCGCTATTCGAGGCGTCGTATCGTACCAGAGCGATTTCGAATTGGGCGGGAATTCAATATCGGTGAACATGAGATGACGAGTTTGGCATGCTTTCTTAATTTCCTCATAACCTTGATTCTTGAAACGTTTGAATTTCACCATGGTCAAATTCCAGAGGCTGAAATTCGGAGATTCGAAATATTGCGCAATTTGGGTAGGGTGCATTCGGGGCACCAGTCGGAGTTAGCTAAGACTGCTCAATTTTTGGCACAGGAACAAAAATTGCGCAATTTGGACACACGAAGGCCTTGCTTCGAGAAAAGGTCGAAACCAAGCTAAAAATTACGCGATTTGAAGGCTTTCCCAAAAGATAAGGCCAAATAATCATTTCAACAGGAAACGCAGCTTTAGCGCTAAACTTAGCTAGTTTTTTCCAAGCTAAAACGCGTTCACGCATGAAACGAGAAAGCACTGAACGTACAGTCCGGACTCCAGGCCCAGTTGTTTGACGATGTACTCGAGATTTTTTACTCATCTTCTGACACTGCACCAGACAGACACGCCAATGCGAAAAGACTAATGCACGAAAATCGTTGCTTATTACCAGGCGGACTAGTAGGAATTTTTAGAAAACTCAACGTTATTTTTGGCATGACTGTATACATTGAGCACGCGTTTATGTTTGCTAATCGCTTCTAATCTCGTTCACAAATAACCTTGCCAGTGGAAAAGGCGGTAGAAGACTATTGTTTTGAAATTTCTAATGGTATCTTGAGAAAATAATTGAAAAGCACCTGCAACGCTTGGCTTGCATGATTCATTGATCTGCTGTTCATATTTGCTAAGTACATTTTTTTGCACGTGCTAGTCAAAGTCACATTTTCAAAATTCATAAGTACAGTATCCCATAAGGGAAATTTGCAAAAATCATGTAAAATGGCATTTGGATGATTATACAGGGTGATTATAAAGTCAGTAGCTTACTTTGAATTGGAATAACTTTTGATGTAAGCATGCTGTGGACCTGAAATTCAAAATGTAGGCTGCTTATGACAACG
>JAQIWJ010001171.1:0-12877 GCA_034695185.1 Discolaimus major
AAATTTGCATTCATAATTCCAATTCCATTCGTATTTTGCTTTCGTGAGTTCTCGATTATATGCTAATGGATTTTTTCGTATAATTATGTAATCGATAAATATAATTTTTACATTGCATATTGCAGAATATCTAATCGTGCATGGCCATGATGGGGCATGGCCTTCCCAAAATCATGGACTGCCTTCTTGGCATACTGTAACCGCTCGAGTACGCGGTTTACATGCCACAGCCATTCATGGGAGAAGTAATTGCAATTTTTAAAATTCAGAAAATGTCAAGAAATTGCTGCTTTGTATTTACAGCGAATTGAGAATATAAAAAAAGGGAAAACATAAATATGCCTTCGAAAGTTTCACTTGATTTTAGTCACGTTTTGCAAAGCTATGAGGCTTATCATGCTGACAATCCAATGCATAAAAATATATAACCTAAATCATTATTTGAAATATCCTTATCCATGAGAATTTATCCAATACCAAAAGTTTTCTTGGATCAATCCCAGGATGCATCTTATTAGCTTCAGTCCGAGGACTGACACCTGGCCACCACGAGAAACTGCGAAACAATTAAACCCTGTTTTTAATGACCTTAGGAGAACCCGCAGGTGTGTGTTCGTTCAATTTGCGGACTAAAATCCGCGCACGCGCACACTAAAGAATAGGCTTTCTTCAGTCCGGGCCCGCAAATTGAAGTAAGAATCCTCTGCGGGTTCTCCTAAGGTCGTTAAAAACAGGGTTTACCAGGCAAAAAAAGGCTATAACGCACCATTTTCAGGTACATACTTACAAATTAGCTCGCCTGGTTTTCAGGGCCATAGCTCGCTTGGTCATTTTTGATGAAAGAGCTGAAAAATGGCAAACGACCATTTCCTCAGAAGTGACCAGACAGAGAAGGCACAAATACAGGCAGATGAAAAATGAGGATTTTTTATGGGTAGCATAAAGAGAAAATTTCACAATGGAATCCAAGACTGAGGGAAGTAAGTTTTCTCATCAAATTCACGTATGCTAAGAGTGTCTTTGTTGGCGTAATCTTTTTGATACACAACATATCCGTTATTCTTCTTTTGCGTCATAAATCCAACCCACCATCCAGTGGGTCCGGTGGTGAAAATCGTATGATGGCAATTTGTCAATACGCACATACGAACTCCTTCTTCGCCTTTACCCAAAACCAATGTTTTCACATTTGAATCATCCATTTCGGGTAGATAATCCTTATTCCTCATTCCCTCGTTCCCGGCCACGATGAATATCAAACATGTATCGGGGAATTTCTTTTTAAAATATTCGAACGCCCGTTGCATGTATTCCGGATCGGCACCGACGTGACCCTTTTGAAAATCGTGCGATTTCACCTCGTCCGGATGCCTCATATGCACACCGACCAGGACGCATTCGGATTGCGCGATGCGATTCTTTTTCAACAGATCAGCGAATTCCAATCTACACGGTTTCTTGATTTGACTATCGAATACGAATTCGGTAGCGATTAAATCATTTTCGTATTCTTTGAAATATTCGTAATTCTCCCTTTTACCAGACAAGAGGATTTTCTCTTGGCAAGAGATATTTTTGAACGAATCGTCGTACGTGCAGCATCCTTTGGATTCGGCGTGATAAAATCGATAATCGATTTGCATTTGCGATACGGGCATTGATTGGAGTTCGAAGACCTGAAATCAGGCCGATTTGACTGTTTGACTATTCTGACCATGCGTGAAATCATGCATTGCAGTGTATTTGTGAAAAGTGATCAATCGATTCACGTATTGATCAGCCGATCGATGCCAGTGATCAATGTGCGATCATACGTGAGAAATTACCTTGAGTAATGAAAATCTCTTATCAATGAACGGTATGCGATTAGTTTTTCTGGCCACCGAGTAAAGTGCAGCATAAATGAACATGGCTTCGCCGAAATTCGGATGCGATTTATGATCGAACGAAACGTGAGCGCATGCTTGAGGCAATTGACTGTTGAACGAACTTTTCCACATGTGAGGTAAAATATCCGTCAACGTTTCGTAATCCACTTCGCTGGCTAATGTGTACGGTCGAATTTTAACTTTCTCTTGAATATTATGAATATTCATGGGATGAATGTGTTCCGAATCTTCGGTGGATTTATGCGATACGAAATAAATACCGTACACGACCATTGTGAAAAAAGCTACGATCAACCAATATTTCCTACACATCAGTCTTGGGAACATATTTTTGGGTATAGGGTTTGAGAATAGTTCTTCGCTCAATAAGTTTTCTCTCTCCGCATGCAGCATAGTGTGAAGCAGAAAATTTCGAAAGCTGAGGCGAGAATGTCCTACTTCGAGCAGGTGGAAGAAAACTGGAGTTTAGGGAAACTGGATATGCATTTTGCGGATGTCTTTTCAGTGCATTAAAATTATGCCAAATTCACAGTCGGCATATAATCAGGCTCACTTTATGAGGGCCCTTTTGAAATATCACCATAAGATTTAGCATGGTCGATTATCCTTGATTTACCCCCTGACCCGTACTGTACTTTACAGCATACAAATTTGGTCAGCTTACTGGTCACATGATGAAGATCATATTTTTGCACACATGATTGTATGCTATTTGCTTATATCATGATCACAATCACGTATTTTTGATCGTGTTGAACCAGGGGGTCGGCATACTGTAACCGCATGGTCATAAACTCAAGCATAGCATTCCGACTGATTTTGGTGCAGGAAATTTTTCAGTTGCAACCATTGCCGGGCTTTTTGTCTCTGCTAAAACATGTTATCCGGGTGTACTGTAACCGCTAGCATGGCGCATTCTTTGATCATCCGCCTATGGATACGTTTGGGATTACTGAAAAAGCTGATGCCTGCGGTGCCAATCATCTTACAGCCTCGGCTTTTCAAAACAACAGCCAATTTTTGACATCCTCATTTGAAATCATATAAAATCGTCTCGCATGCCAAGCAGATAAGAAATATGTTATTTAGTCATTCAATGCAATGTTCTTGGGCGTAGCTTTTTTTAGGCTATTGAATACGAATATCCTTTTTCGGAATGTTCACGTATTGATTGAAGAAGCTAAAAGAGTCAAGCTTCTTTTCTTCGACTCTATACAGCTAGCTAGTTAACGCATAAAAATATTTCCCCTCTCAACTCTCTCTCTCTCTACTCATGCGTTCTGTGTTCAGTAGTCGCCTCGGTTTCTAGCCTTTTTGACTCATGCTATCCCCTATAAATAGACCATTCGGTTTCTTAGTATTGCATCGAGCCATGATGGCCACCGGTTATTTGTTCAAATCCAATAGCATTTTGCTTCGAGTAGAGCCTATAAAAAGGCTGGCATTTAATTAATTCTGGATGCCCGAGTTTTGATGAGAGGAAGATGAAATAAGTATTGTTTCCGAATCTCTGGAGGAACGAATTCAATCATAGCGTTGTTGTTTCGATTTTGTTTTTGCAAGATTTGATAGGAACCCCCTGGGAGAGTGAGCATAGGTTTTGTGATTACCAATTCCTATGAAAATTTGATTGAGCTTGGGTAGGAGAGGTGCTGTCTATCCCATGCCAATGAGGGGGGATATTGGAGAAGCACAAATATTAGCTAGCTCTTCTCGGCCTTGACCCCGTAGAATACGTAATGAAATCGACTTGCGTGTCCTGAGCAAATGCTGCCTATTTGCACTGGCTTTTCCCATTTCGTTGCGGTCACAAATTGGGTATTTACTCATTTTAGCCTCGGTGATTTGATCACCATTAATCGAAAGCCAATATTTTGAACACATCAAACAGGAATATGGATATAGAAAATTACGAAGAAATGTACGATTGGCTGAGGATGTTCGAGCAAAGGTATGCTCTACAGTATGCCAGTATTATTCAGTGCTGATTTCGAACAATCACCCAAATGTGTCTAAAATAGCTTTCATAAGTGAATCAAAGCATTTTATTCGCATCCGTTGGGTTTTTTTGGGGTCCAGACCAGAGCATGGTGCATAATACCATAGGACTAGCCGTGGTTTCAATTTACTCCAGATTGTTCATACTAGAAAACTGTGTCCCCGGCCAATGCCTAGACTTGGTCGGGTGTCTAATCGGTCGGAAATCGATACGTAAGGCGCTGGTTGAGAAGCATTTTTTATAAAGAGGGGGATATAGCCATGCATTTTAGCCACGGCCAGAAGCAAAGACATGGTTGCGGCTTTTCCCTTGCACAAAGCTACTCGTATTGACATGTTTCGAGGCGTTTATATCTACATACACTGTTCCCCCCAGCCCCCAATCCCGCTTTTCCATATAAAGGACACGACTGGTCCAGTGTGTATTCCGTCGTACGTGGCCAGGAAAAACCGTTTTTAGCCAGGCCTAGGCACCCGTTGATTACTTTCCCCCAGTTGAGAAATTGAGATGCGGTTTAAAAAAACACTGAACCCGATTTTTAAAACGAGTACACTCCAAGAAAACAGGCCGGCAATCAATTTTGCCTATCTTCATAAATGATGACTGGAAATCGGATGAGGAATATGGATCAGGTTGATCATGGGCAAATTAGTGATCGAAAGAGGTACGGTATGATTCAAAGGCAGTGGCAGCCTTGTCACTGCCCTTGGAATCTGTGGAATTTTTCAAAATTATATTTCTTATTCTTAGAAATTTGCATTTGTAAATTTGTTGATCCAAACAGCGATTTTTTCAAATTCTCATTAGAATGTTTCCTAATTGATCATCTCTTCAAATAAGCATTATATCGAAAAATGAATATCACCATTGAAATCAGCACGGTCGATTGTACCAGACTTTTTATCCATACGTTGGGTCTAGCTTCATTTTATCTCGGTGCTTGAACTAGGCATTTTACACGCTGTACTTTACAGCGTGTGTTTGAATAGGCACATCGGGGTTGCTTGATTTTTGGACGAATATCGATCAATAATAATATGATCATGCACAAAATCTGCTGATTTTTTGCATTTCCCACGAGAGAAAAGGCGGGGGTGTTAGATTAATTTAATGAAAAGTAATATATGACTAGTGAGCCAATACAAACTTCGCCTTCGGGACATCGTCAGGTCTTCATTGAATGATCAATGCCAAGTTTCCTTTTCACAAGTGTAAATTTTTAATGCTCCGGAAGTGAACGATTACGTTTCTAAAACGCAAATTCCCCTGCCGAAATTTGAAGAATAATTATGACCATGATTTGGCATCGTAGACCGGAAGATCGGCATACGAATGACGTCAAGACGATTGCTCAAAAATTACGTCATTATCCACCGTTCGATCGATTCCGTCTCGCTGTCACGTCGAAATTAGCAGCAGTCGGGATATGCGAAGAACTTGAACCGGGAATCGTGCGTAAGTGCATTGCATTGCAATCGAGCGTAAATTTTGGACTCAAAATTAGCATTGAAAGTTCAAATTTCTTGTTCCTGAGCCATGCTAAATGCAAGATTCTTGGTCATTTCGAGACACCCCCTGTGGCATTACAGTATGACCGTATGTAAATCTGCGTTTTTCAGTATTCCGCGAATACGATGTTAGCTGTAATTGGTACGCTTTATTGGACGGTTCGATCGACGTTTACGTTCGCGTTACCAGCGGTGAATATATAAACGGACAAAAGCCGGTATGGAGTTTTTTTTATTTACTCAAGTATTTTTACCTATTATCTCATTGAGACGAAGCTATGAGAGAAAACAGGTGGTGATCAAAGTTTTGTTCTTAGCATAGAGGAACTTCCGATCCTTTTTGCAATGGTCGGACATGGATATCCCATGCCCACGTGGCAACGGAGGCGGTTTTTAAAAAGAATGCCTTTCCATGTATGTGCACTGATGAGACGAGAGTTCGATTAGAGAACCAAGCTCACTCAGGAGCAGAGCGTACAGCTATTCTCCATTTTCCACCTGCCCCTACCTATAGTTGCTGCCATTAGTAGAAGACTAGGTCTTCTAGCTTTTGGATATGCGATTTTCCAGCTAAAACTGCCCATGTACCCGTGGCGACAGCGAAGTTAGCGCATAGAAACGCCCGTGATTGATTTACATTCAAGCCGGAAAAGGCAAGGCAGGCCCCTGCCAACATTCATAGTTAACCAGAGCCTAGTAGTTGCGGGATCAACTTTCATTGTGATTTTTCTTCCTCCACAGGAATCAACGACAGCATTAGTTTATACGTTGACGGCTGGTTTCGCGTTCGGCGAAGAAGCATTGAATCGTGAAAGGCATTGTTGTACGTGTATCGTACGCAGCAAAGCCTTGCTGTATCGTGTGGAACGCGATAATTTCCGACATTTATACCAAGTAAGAGCATAGCGCACGAGTTGCCATTTAGCTAAAATTTAATTAGCTACTTTCGACCTGTGGAAAAATGATCAATTTAGCTATGCTACTATAGGCCTTTTGTTCCACTTGTGCGTCATGCCATCCTTTGTATGGGTCTACTAAAGGCTAGATCGAATGACACTTTTGTATTAGAACACTTCGATCGGATGTTGGCTAATTAGGAAAACGGGGTTCAGAAACAGAAATGGCAACTTGGCTATATATTCTCTCGTGTATAAATTAGCTTCCTCAGCAATGCCCTCGGTTCGTAGTATAGGGCTAATTTTTTCCATGTGGTGTAGTGAGTGATGAATGTCATTTTCGCGGATGCCCATGCTTTCATGGAAGCCGGTTTTTGGGAAATTTCATCCCGAACTAGTCCATGACTAAAGCTGTCATTCATCTATGCGAAATTGGAGAACGCATTTTCAGCAGCTACTATGACGTGAATTTTGAATAGATCACGTCAATGAGGCTTTTTCTATGAGATGGGGGGGGGGGGCGTCTGATACGCTTGCATAAATGATAGCGTTTTACTCGATATCCCCAAACGGCAGGGTTTGACTTTTCCTAATGTGTGTACATTGTAATGGAATTCTTTGGTATGTGCGTTTTATGCTTTTCCACGAGCAAAGATGCTAGAAGTAGGGGTAGACCCGGATGTGGTGATAAAGAGCTGGGCTCGGTTTTTGCTCAGATAACCGATGTAAGCATCAATTTCATTCCGTGCCGCTTTCATCTTTTGCTCACTTTTCTCCGCCTAGGCTCCCCCCCCCCCGAAGCTAGATAGACGGTTGATCGGAATCGGTTTTTCTCCCTCTATATTCCTCTGGTCTGGTCTGTGTGCTGACGATGAGGCGGAAAGTGACGATTGGAAAACGGAGGGAACGAGTAATTTACGTCGTCATCGTAACTGCTTCTCCCAATGATTGCTCCCATGTTGGAAAATATACAGCGCTTTTTCGATTTGGGTCCAACCAAAATGCTCGTTTGAAGAATGGCCTGCGCCCAGCTAGCTTTATATACTAGTCCGAAGAGGACGTATTTGGCCATGGGTTGGTTGAAAAATTTAGTTTAGCCTTTCTTCAGCTTTAGATTTAGCTAATGCTGGTCTTAGAGGCTGGACACTATAGCGTGTATGAGAAATGAGTGCAAATTTTACTAATGCCCGCCTATTTTTCCAGCAATATGCCGACGATTTTCGACCAGCAACAATACCGTTGAAAGATATCGTTCGAGATTTTTGTCAAGCTCACAATTTCACATACGGTCATCAAAGCTATCATCCGTCGCCGATCAGTTCGATTTATCCGAATTCGTCCGCAATGTGGCCCATGTCGTTATCGAGAAAACTGTCATCCAGTTCGCAAAGTTCGCTCGATCATTCGATGAATGGTCAGAAATTCCCCGCGACACCGCAGAATGCTCGCTTGGTCAACGGATCACCGAGCGGTCAATGCGATTCCGGACCAACGACGCCTCAAGGCGGACGTTGGAGGCATAGGAAAGTGACAGCACCCGCGGCCATGGTCCATGGAAACGAGCAGAATACGCAACGCATCGTTCATATCGTGGACACTCATCCGACGCCGGATTTATTAGTCAATCACGTGGATCAACAATCGATGATCAGGGATCATCGAAATCCGGCATACGATCAAGATATTCCTATGGATAATCCGGCCAGCAGTGGAGGACGACCGTCCGCATTGAAGAACGCCTCGAATCCGGCTACGAAATCGGCCAGGAACGTGGTCATCGCAACGCCTTCGATTATGGAACAAATGGCGGCGAAAACGTCCATGATCACAATCGGACCGGACGGTTTACAAGAGACAATTATCAACGGCGGAAACGGCACCGATCACGAGACGGCTATCCTGGTGGATGCTAATCTACAATCCGATCCGAATATGCGGATTAGAACTAATTCCAATGGCAGAATGACCAGTGGTCAACAGAAGAATGTCATCGAATTGAGTGGGAATATGGTAAGTGGTTTTTTAAGTTGCAATTGCGCAATTTTGATCGCATGCAAATTGCTCAATGCTACATTAGAACTCATTTGCATAATTCGAATGATATCCACGGATAAGCATTATTGTTAATGAGACGGCAGTCTCTGATTATTAGTCTACTGTGACGTCAGAACAGCGAGAATCCAGACGCTTGAATGATGCCAGTAAATTTGGTTCCTCATTCGTTGAATGAGCCTGTGATTGAAGGAAGTCTTAGAAATTTGAATGCATTGCGCAATTTGACAATGAATGAAGGAAAGCTGACCGGAGTTTAGGAGAGAGTACTGATCACATTGCGCAATTTACAGCATGCTGGCATATTGCAAAATTCTCGTCATTTGCTTGCGTTTAGCAAATGATGCGATGCAGCGTGTTGCACAAGAAACACGAGTTCCTCGAAATCGATTTCCCTTCATTTCTTTCAGAGTCCGGAAGCACGACTACTGTGGTCTGGACGAGTCCTGAGGGCGGTCATGTTCCTGCGTACGCCGACAATGGTTCGAGACAGGAAATACCATTTGGTCTTGTACAAACGATGCATGGTCGGTACGGAGATGGTGGATTGGTTGATTCAAAATAGCGAAGGAGCCGTGCAAAATCGAATGCAAGCGGTGAGTAGTAGTTTTTAGCTTCTTCTATAGAAGAAGGTCTTAATGGATTCTCTAATTTTTCAGGTCGGCATGTGGCAAGCCTTATTGGAAGAAGGATCGTTGGCTCACGGTAAGCGTTTTCTGGATATTTTTCACAATGGGTCATATAGTATTTCGTTTTTCAGTTACCCACGAGTACCCGTTTATGGACAAACATTTACTGTATCGGTGGACGGAGGACGAAGGTACGCCCGGGATGGTAGTGAAAATGCCAACGTTGGACGAACAGCATCAAGCCCAATCGGAATTGGCCAGTGCGTTGAGCACTTTGTCGCATATCGGACCGGATTCACTATTTCGAATGGTCTTGAGAAAAGCGTACGTATACATATTTTATTAGCTTTATTCGCTCCGAAAAACGGAGTTCTGAAAGTGGAGCATTTTTTCCCCCTTGCAGGCCACAAGAAAGAACGGGCGAAGAATTGGAAGTGGTATTTGAGGAATTATTAAATATTAAAGCCTTGTCCCATTTGAGTACAATGGTGAAAAGGGAATTAGCCGCCGTCATGATGTTCGAACAGCATCACAACGCTGGTACGATATTATTTCGACAAGGCGACGAAGGCAAATCCTGGTATATCATTTTGAGAGGATCCGTCAATGTGGTCATAAATGCTAAGGTAAAAAGTTTTTCCTCCGTAGAGATATTCAAATTGCGCAATTTTTTCAGGGCACCGTTTGCACATTACACGAAGGCGATGATTTTGGTAAATTAGCATTGGTCAACGACGCTCCACGCGCTGCCACGATCGTTCTGAACGAGGATAATTGCCAATTCCTACGCGTGGATAAGCATGATTTCAATAGGTAAGCCTAGTGCGATGGTCTTTCATCGCGCGAATACTAAGTGTCGTACGTTTTTCAGAATCCTGAGAGACGTGGAAGCGAATACGGTCCGTTTGAAAGAACATGGAAGGGACGTATTGGTATTGGAGAAGATACCAATTCGAACTGCACCCAATACCTCTTCCAACGTACAACAACAAACGCAGCAAATGCCGCTTCAACATAGGTAAGGAGTATGGAGAAATTATTGATTTCTCAATTTAAACAGATCTGAGGTTTTTTTGCAGATATTCGGTCATGGCTGGAACGCCGGAGAAAATGTTGGAATACTTATTGGAGACTAGGATCGATTGCGAGAAAGATGATGGATTATCGGATATGGTAAGGAATAATTCATGAATTGTGATCAGTGGGCTAAATGCGGTTGTTTTGTTGTCAGTTTATGGACGATTTCTTATTGACCCATTTGATCTTCATGCCGACCAACGTGCTGTGCAATGCGTTGAGTATTTATTATCAACAAGGATGTTCGGTAAGTAAGCTTCGAGATTTAAATGCATGGCATGAAAATCAGTTTTGCTGAGGGTCCAGCATTTCTGCTGGCCATCCATCAGCATGGCTGCGTTGCCATTTTGCCAAATCCTTGAAACCAAAATGCACCATTTCAGACCCCGGATCGACAGCGGTTACAATCGGCCTACGACGATCCATCCATGTTGGCTCAAACGCCGGATCAATTCGTGGTATATCGACGACGAGTGGTCGCGTTCCTTCAACAATGGACCAACGTTGCGGCGCATACGTTCTTTCAAGATTCGACCGGTGCAGCGTTCGTTGAAGTAAGTTCATTCCCAAATTCAGCAATATCAGTATGCTGAATAGTATCGATTTTCAGGAGATTTATTGCGCAATCTTGGAAGACACTAAAACGAATCCAGTGTTGGCTCCGGAATTGGCCGTTATGGAAATCTTGATGGCCGAACGGGATCGAGCGATGAATTCCAGCGCTCGTCGGCCGCACGTGGTTTTGGATTGCGGCATATTGAGAGATGTACCCGAATTGAGTTCGCCCGTATTGGCTTTCGACACGTGTAAGCAGGCCTACTGTAATGCCTTTTGGCATGACCCTGATTCCAAAGAATCCAGTGAACCGTGATCAGACCTGATCGATCGATATCATTTTAGGCGTATTCAAAGTGTACAATGTGGATCGAGCCTACGTAACGTTGAAGGCGAGATCGGACCAACTGGTGACTCAACTTAAACATACTGCGGCGCAGAAATTAGGCATGAATACGAGCGAAGGCGATGCTGGTATTGAATTAGTGGAAGTGAAAAGCAACGGGGGTAAGCAATCTTTCATAGCAATTTTAAATTTGAACGCTAATTATGGCTCGGATTTCAGAACGCATCATATATCCATCGACAGAAATCAGCGTGCCTTCGTTGATGAGCCTGAACGGGCGTCTATTCGCCTGTTACAAGGATCAAATCGATTCGTTGGTAAGCATGAGATTGCGCGATGCAATCCAAATCTCTCCGGAGACTAATCGCAGTCCGTTTTCAGAGTCCACTGGCCGAGCAGGAAGGACCCAGCGACAGCGTTCACAGCGCCACGTTGGAATTATTGGGCAGTTCGGAATTATCGCATCAATTATTGCTGAATCATTGGCAATTATTCGCCAATACTCATCCGTACGAATTCATCTACCAAACGTTCGGTCGTGATCGATTCCCCGGACGCGTACCGACCAATTTGGATCTGCTGGTTCGTCGATTCAACGAAGTTCAATTTTGGGTGGTCACCGAAACCGTACTGTGTCCGAATATCTCGAAACGAGCTGCACTCGTGAAGAAGTTCATCAAAGTGGCTGCGTAGTAAGTGAAATTTAAATTTTCAACTTCCAATTGTAAGCGCATTCTTGTTTTTCAGCTCCAAAACGCTCCACGATTTGCTATCGTTCTTCGCAATCGTACTTGGATTGAGCAACGTGGCTGTGAGTCGATTGGCTATGACTTGGGATGTAAGTAGATTGCGCAATTTTACTTCAAATTGACGATGCTAAATGGAATTTTGGATTTTCAGAAAGTACCAACCAAATTGCGTAAACAATTCATCGAATTCGAGAGCTTATTGGATCCGTCCAGGAATCATCGTGCGTATCGATTATTGATGTCGAAAATGACCTCGCCGATTATTCCATTCGTGCCTTTGATTTTGAAAGGTAAGCTTTGGAAGATTTGAAGAGATTACCGGAAAAAACCCATCTGTGCCTTAATTTCAGATCTGACATTCGCACACGATGGCAATAAGACGTATTTCGACGGTTTGGTGAATTTCGAGAAAATGGTAAGCTAACATTTGAATTCAAATTCTGATGATTCATATGGCTCTTTTTATTTTAGCACATGATCGCTCAGACGTTACGCACGATTTGCTTTTGCAAAATGCGACCTTTGAGTAAGTGTATAATTATTTTGCAAGTACAAATGAATGGTAATTATTTTCTTTCAGATTCCGATCTAACGACGGCACGTGGGACTCAGGAAGCTCAGCAATTAGTCAGGTAATAATTAAAATTATTAGCTTAATGAAGCGCATGCGACGGTATTCGCCATTTTTAGGAATTTCAAAGTCATCGACGATCAGAAGCATCTGCTTTATCTTTCGCAAAAGATTGAACCTAGAAAACAATCCTGTTAAACAATGTTGACCTTGTTTCGAGTTTCTCGAAATGGAATTATGTTTGAATGCGTTTTTTTCACATTTCTCATTTGCGTGAATTGAGTGTACAAAAGCACTTTCGGATGATTATGGTCAAGTTTATGTGATAATTTTTCCGTGGTGATAAGATTATAATTTTTATGATCACGAAAAATCGTGAATATTCTGATACTGTTCCGAGGTCTCTGTGTGAAGCTACAGTATGCCGTGAAATTCAAATTTAGAGCCACTTTCTGAACCGTACCGCTTATATCAAATTGCCCTTATTGTGTGCTAGCAGACAATTTTGGGATTTTCAATGAAATAAAGAAAATGGCCGTAAATTAGATCGCTAGGCAAAAAGAAATACAAAGAGGCGCAAAACAGTAACCGCGAAAAGAATTGATT
>JAQIWJ010001172.1:0-12869 GCA_034695185.1 Discolaimus major
CAACTGCAAATATACGACGCTGATTTCAAGGAATCGTCAAGAACATTCAAACTTACCGAATTCAATTGTTTGGAGAACATGGGTTTTTGGCATAACTAGGCATGCTGATTTCGAAAATCGGATCCTAATTAAATGCAGTCAACCTGTTCTTAAAATTGCAATCTTCAATTTTCAAACATTTTTAAGTACATTCTCATGCTGAATAATATTGCATAGAAAAACCACAGGATAAACTGAGAATGTACAGTATGACCTCAAAATCAAGGTTCTTATCGACGGCCATAAAATAATGGCCATAAATATCCGGCGTGCCCTTGGACTAAACGTGATCCATCGGTTTGATCGTACCAACGAGGCACGTTTTGAGGCAATAGCCATGCATCGGAATTGTATTTTCCGTAATTATAATAATTAGCAGGCGCGTTGTAAGGCACCGCTGGCCATTTCAATGTCGGATCATAGACGGGATTCGAATACGGTGGTCCGTACGGACCGTATTGAGCCAATTGGGCTGGTACATATTGTTGATTCCACGGTGGTTGGATTCTGAAATTATCCATTTTTTTTATTCTTGAAGCACCCATTATGGGTTCAAGCCATTTGGACCCCATTGGGGTCCCAAGGGTCCAATTGAGACCCCTGGCCTCAAATGCACTCACATTGGATAAGCCGAAATTAGCTCGATCAAACATAAAATACCAATTACGAAATACGTTTTCATGTTTAGACTTCAGAATTTTACATGGAATACACACCGAAAACGTAATATGCCTTCTCAAAAATTCTCCCAAAATCAAAGAGTGAAATGAGAGAACGGTAATTGAAGACCGGTTTTAGAAATTTTATGGAACGCAAAGACATGTTCCGGTAGGAAAGGGTGGGCGTTCCTTTTCAAAACGTCACGAATTTCTGGTGATATTCTTGAAAATTTCTCCTTTTTGCATTCATTCATATACGACTGACACAAACTGCATATCACATTGCGCAATTTTGTGATGATTTCTTTATGTTCTTATCAAATATGTTTTCTCAATAGAACACTGTTCGAACAGAATATCTCGTGCTCGTGAAATCTAGTGATTGTGGATTTATGATATTGCGCAATTTGCACTCGTGATTATATGGATGCCCAGGTATGGATCGATTGTCTACTCCTGCCGGAGGAAATCATCTGATATGGAACGTTTTCCATAAATGCGGTGCTGTGCAATTTTTTCAGTATGACAACACCCGGGGCTTCCATAAATTCAAATTGCCGCCGGATTGTCTGCTATTGAGCTACGTCATCGGTCTCAAGGTGTGCGCGTAAATTTTCATGGCTTTGTATAAATTTTTCCG
The DNA here is from genome assembly GCA_034695185.1 of Discolaimus major. Classification (NCBI taxonomy): domain Eukaryota; kingdom Metazoa; phylum Nematoda; class Enoplea; order Dorylaimida; family Qudsianematidae; genus Discolaimus; species Discolaimus major. The sequence continues at coordinate 1,339 of JAQIWJ010001172.1, forward strand.
GAAAATGCCGATTTATTTTATTTGCAAATATTCTGATCAAATTGGAAAGCATAAAATTAGCGGAAATCGAATTCAGAAATACGTTGGCGTTTATATCGACCATCAATGAAGCTGGAATTAATCGCCGTTCAAGCGGCGGTTCTAATTCATTTGGTAAGTATTTGGAAATTTTCGATTTTTTGCAAAATTTCTGGAAAACAGCCTGTTCTTGCGTCCCAGTTCAAAACAGCGTTAGAGGTTTAGTTTATTTGCATCAACGCCTTTTTTGCACGCGTATTTAAAAGCAATAGTGATTGCACTTCATTAATTCAATGAATTTCTGCGATAAATTCAAAAAAATCTACTTTTTCAGGTCCTGGAATGCGTTGCGGAATTAACACCGGACGAATGCCGAAATCAAGGATTTACGACCAATTTATTGTGCAGTTCGTGTAAAGAATTATCCCAATTCAATTTATCCACATTGGTTCCGACGTGCGAAGGATGTTGTACAAAGGATGAAATTGAAGAAACGGTTGTGGTAAGATTTTTCATATTTCTTCAATTTTTCATAAGGCTAACGTAGCCTCTCTATTTTAGCGTTATCCATTCGGTCATTTGGAAATATGCGGATGAAAAATCGGGCGTTATCCGCAAGTTCAAGGTATGTATTGATTTTTAGTTAATTCTGCTTGATGGATGGTGATTGAGCATTCTGATTCTTCCTTTTAGCGTTCATAAAATCCGAACGCGTCAACGATTGGCCCGGCTTGCGGATAAACTACGTTCGTGGCGCCGATCCGTTAATCAAGCTATTGAACGACGATGGCGACGTTGTGGAGATGTTGAATATCGAGAAATGGAATACGGATACCATCATCGAATTCCTCAACGAACGTTTGGCCAAGTAAAGCTTCGTCGTCCAAATGCCTGATTATCATCTCCAATTTCCCACGCAATCGAGATTCGAAGCGATCAAGTGAAGGTTTGATGACGCGTTGATCAATTTTATTTATGATGATTGAACTTGAAAGCTTGATGCTGAGTTCAGTCGGATGCATTGTGATCGTGGATTCGAGATTGGCTTGACGCTTCGGTTCAAGCGAGCGTTTATTCATTTGTTAGGATTACTTTTATTTTCTTGGATTATCGGTTATGAGAAGTAAATTGGCCATTGAAAATCCGGTGTGATTTGTGTCCGAAATGTGATTCCTGATATTTGGAATTCATTATCTGATAATCTGAAATGAAAATCTGTTCTTTTAGGATGGGCGATAAAGCGGCACGGATGATGAAAGGTCTTCCGACCAAATTGCCGATCGCTGGTGTGAAACAAGTGATCGTCGTTGCGTCTGGAAAAGGCGGTGTTGGGAAATCCACGGTTGCTGGTAAGCTTGAGAGTCTATTTCCAGAATTTCACTATGATATGCTTCGCATTTCAGTGAACCTCGCGTTGGCATTGGCTCATCGTTGCGATCGACAATTGGCAGTCGGCTTATTGGACGCGGATATTTATGGGCCGTCATTACCGAGGATGTTGAATTTGTCCGGGAATCCGGAAAGTACAAAACGTAAGCATCCGTTTGAATTGATTGAAGCGTGATCATAACCGTTGCTTTTTCCAGAACGCCTCATCTCTCCGATGCAAAATTACGGCGTCAAATGCATGTCGATGGGATTTCTGGTCGACGAAAAGCAACCGACCGTTTGGCGTGGACTGATGGTCATGTCCGCTTTACAAACATTACTTAGAAAGGTAAGATTCTTTTATTTGCTTAGCATAATTCGCAGATCTGGGATTTCAGGTTGCTTGGGGCCCGTTGGATTATCTAGTTGTAGATATGCCGCCTGGAACTGGCGATACTCAATTGTCGTTGACGCAGAATGTTCCCGTTGATGGTAAGTGTTCTGGATTATTGGAATGCTGGATCAGCAAGATCTGCTGGCCATAATGCTGGCCAATGGTTGGCGTTGCATTGCGCAATCTTGCCTCAACGGGTCAATGTAAACCCTGGTTGCAATGCGCATCACCAAAATATCCATCCCAAATCTGAGACAATGCTTTCCTTTTCAGGCGCAGTCATCGTGACAACTCCGCAAGATATCGCTTTATTGGACGCTCGGAAAGGTGCCGAAATGTTCCGAAAAGTCAGCGTTCGAGTATTCGGGATCGTGGAGAATATGGCAACATTCGCATGTTCCAAATGCGGCCACGAAACGCATCTGTATGGCGACGATGAGAATTTGAAGAAGATGGCTCAGGAATTACGCGTGGATATCTTAGGTAAGCCATTGATGAAATTCTCTTAATATTGTTGAAGCTAACGTCGTGCATTTCAGCAACCGTGCCATTTCATCCGGCTGTGGTCAAAGGTAGCGATACTGGTCAACCGATCGTCCTGGCTCAACCGGAATCACCGATGGTAAGTCGAAATCGATATCTTCTTGCAAGCAAAGCTCACAATTGCGCAATTTCAGGCTCTCGCATTCGTAAAGCTGGCCAAGGAAGTATTCGATCGATCGAAACTGCCGAATGCAGAATCCAAAGATAAACGATGGCCAAGATAATCACCGATTAAATCCACACATTCATATTTGTCACTGCATTAGAATGAATAACGAAATTATTGAATAATATCATGAAAGTTATATTTATGTACAAGATGTGATCTTTCAATCATCATCTTCCGGAGCTAAACTGCCGAATACTTCGCTCGGAACCGCCTGTTTCTCGACAACGACGTCTTTCTGCCGTTCTTCACCTTCATCTTCATCTTCGTCCAACTCGATTTCGTCCGGATTCGCGATCGCCTTCTCGTCTGCCGGTTGAGCTGTGCCAGCACTGAAAGATAATTCGAATTAAGCCCAATGCTCATCAAAGAGAAGTACTGGTTTCTGAAAAACCATGCTTACCTGACGAACGCGATATTTGATCCTCTGGCTGGTTCTTTCCTGGCTTCTTCGGCTAGTTGTTGAGCTTTGGCTTCCAACATGGCCATGCTATCGCCAGCCGATAAATCGCCCACTGAAAGATAAAATATGAAGAATGCATATTGCTCAAAAATGAATTCAGTTTTACCTGTCTTCGTTTGACCACCCATTCCGGCCAACATTTGCGCCGCCATGAAATTGACTTGAGTATTGTACGTGGCTTGAACGCTTCTCTTGATACGGAGCATTTCTCGTACCGTATCCTCGTTTCCATGCTTGACTTCGAAATCTTTCCAAATCTCCCAGAATTTCTCGTGCACCTGGAAAGAGGGTGTCGTTAGATTTCACATATTGCTCGCTTTACAATTGAACTTACTCTTGGATCGCACATTTGAGAGCAATGTGCATAAACGGCTCTCGCTCTGTCGATTTCGCCCAACTTCCGCTCCAGCTCAGCGAATCGGACGCACATAATCCTGAAAGAATGTTCACGGTTGCGACCATGCCAAATGGATTTAGCATAATCATTTACCTGGCTTTATCCTCGGGCAGCACTTCAATTGCGCGTTCATAAATCGGCCTCGTATGCGTTATTCCGTAAATTTCGGCCGCTTTGTTGATGTAGATATTGAAAACCTGCAAATATGTGCACGATTAGAAGCTTTGCTTGCAAAGCTAAATTAGTACTCACGTCGTAGACGTCATCCTTAGGCACTGCTTCGGTTGCTCGACTATAGATGCCCATGGCGTGGCGTGCGAGACCGTGTTCTTCCTCCAACTTCGCGTAGAGCAGATAAATATCTGAAAAAAACATGTACAGAAGCTTTGCAATAGATTTTAATGCACGCTTACTTTTCGAATATTCCTTGGGGCACGACTCCAAGCATTGTTCGAATAGATCCCGGGCTCGTTCCAATTTCTTGCCACCCTAAACCAACAGCTTTTCAGTAATTATCATTGCAGCAAGAGTAAAATACTCACATAACGATTGACGAATTTCGTCAAATACGTGTTCCAGATATCGAAGACATGCGGCCATTTGAACAACGAGATACCCTTTTCGTACGCCTGAAATAAGAATCACTCATATCTGCTTCAGCAGACACCAGCATAAGGGCGGTACTTACCTTGAACGCTTCCTCGAAATGATTATGTTCTTCCAAGAACATCCCGTAATTGATGATAATCTGGGGAGTGGCGATCTTCAAATCGATGATGTGATCGTATACCACTTTGCATGACTGAAATAAGAATACGTTAACAATGATGCCAACCATTTGATAAAATCTACATACCTCAAATGTCCCGAAGCTCTCCTCCAAATCCGCGTACATGCTCCAAACTTTCAACGATTTGTAAACGCGTCTCGATGGTGGTTCGCTCTGTAAAAAAAGAGAGCATGATATACTCAGGACAACGAGACCACAAATTATTCAGCTTACCTCATCAAAATAATGCGTCTTCTGCCGTGGTGTTGCTGTTGCCCGTTTCATCAAGCGGATTGCGATTTGCCAATTACTGAAACAAAGACGCAATTATTAGCACTGCGCTGTATCATTTCAGAGAGAATACTTACTCATGCCTCAATTCCATTTCCGCATACTCGCACCAGACCGCAGCTAAATCGTCCACTTTCACGTACGGTACTTCCAATGCTTTCTCGAATATTGAGCGAGCCTGAAGCAAGATACTGATCAATATACTGATCACCGCACTAATTAAATGATACTTACGTCAGCTAGTTGATCATTCTTTTCATAGAATTTCGCGAACGCCACCCACAACGAAAACAAGCGTCCATTATTCTGCAATTTGGGATCCACCGTCTTCACCGCTTCCAAAAACGTCTCGATGACCTGAAATGATGCCGATTAATTCCAGCAATGCTCATGAGCCATATCACTGCTTACCATATTTGGTTGCGGTTCGTACAATTGTACTCGTTTATGCCATTCCGCGACGTTGTGAGGATTTTGACGCAATAAGACGCTAAAAGCAAAGGCCATTGTCGATTTCAGTAACTGAAATCTCTCCCCAGCTCACCTGTTCAATAACAATGGCCTGCGTTCGATCACATTCTCGAATCTGGCCATCAGCAGGTCGAGTTCCAGATCATCTTCTGGATTCTTCGATTCCGCCAATGATTCCATCTTGGAATTCACGAATTGCTCCATAAATTGAGCATACGCGTCGAATACCTGCAACACAAATTCTGTCAAGAATCGATCATTCAAAATACCAAATACTTTTTACCTGGGTGAAATCCCGTACCGTCATGACCGTTTGGATAGCTTCTTCGTAAATATCCCGAGCCTAAAAACGACCTTTTTTATACGCTATTCATACATGAAAAAATTATGCTTACCTTCTCAAATAATCCGGATCGAATGTAATAATCAGCCAACGAACACCAGAGCGATCCGACTTGATCCGTGTACCGTTTAATTCCTTGTCGAATAATTGGTTCCACTTTCAACGACGTAACTTTCTTAGGATTCTTCGAGATCAATTCGCATAATTCGTGCCATAGCTAAAATAATAACTTTTAGACTTTGATCAATCAAAAGAATTGATCAGCATACCATGTGATTAGATTTGCCATGCTTGCTGACGAATTTCTCGTTGTTGACCAACGCGGCCAAACGTACGGCAGCCTCGTCCAATCGATCGACGCTTTTCAAATAATCCACGAATTCCTCCGCGTTCTCCGGGTACAGCTGCAAAAGAAATTCATCATTAGCTAAAAAGCCATGCAAACGGCTCGCACAGAATTCATAAATTTAAAAGGAACTTACTTTCAAATATCGGCGATAAACTCGAATAGCCGTTTCAGGGATATCGTGGCTTTTGACGAACGTCAAATAAGAGGGCCAAATTCGATCGTGTTGAGTTAACGGCAAGGCTCGAATCGCTCGATCGAATGTTTTCCTCGCTCTCGTCACGTACATTTGCTTCATGATGAATTCGCAATAATCGATCCAAATTCGAGGCATCTAGAAAATTAGAATTTCTCAGTGCCAGAAAAAGAAGAAAATATGCGAAAAATCGCTTACCTTATGCATAAAAACCAATGCTCTTTCGTAGCATCGATTCATTTCTTCATACGCCGAATCCCGGATCGATTTGTGTTTGAGAAGTCGAATTCGATATTTCAAATAACGATACCAGATTTTATAGCTGCCGGGTAATTCTTGAAGGGCTCGTTCGTATAATAAAATCACTCGTTGAGGCGCCGATTTCGATTGTAATTTATGTTCAATATATCGCAACCAATGTTTGACCGAATAGGAATTTCGTAAAACATCCTCTTCGTACGGCAAATCGCCTTCGTCCTGAAAAATTAGGGACGTGAAAATTGGGCATTGAGAATGAAATTATTATTTTCGCAAAATTTTGCGAGTATAATGCAAAATTTACAATACTTACGAATATTAAATCCACGACACCAGGACCGTCGTCGACTTGCGGCATTTTGATCACTGATCAGAATTTATCGTCAATAAACGTGATTTCAACTCCAATTTTAGAAAATTTAATTGGAATTTTGGAGAATTTTTTCGTCGCTGCAAGCAACATCGTCGAATTTCATAAAATTGGGTTTGACGTGATTTTAAAAGGATTACGATATCATGTAGAGTATACAAATTTTTGAATTCGCGGTAAATTCTCCCGCTTGCATCTTAGGTTTACCAGGCACCTTTACATCAAGCGGCGTCGATATTGTCTGCTATGAAGTGCCAATGTTTCCGTACATTGGAAATTCGCCAATTTTCTGATATGCTAAAAATCGATTCGATTGCCATCAATTCTGCATTTGATTCCAAAAAATCAGCGATATTACCTTGAATCCATGATGTCGAGAATGAGGGAAGAATTCGGGCAGCAATGTGAGGAGATTACTAGATGTAAATTTTTGGAATTCATTTATCTCTCGCAAAAATGCGTTTTTGCAAGAAATCTCAATTCCTCATCATTGCCAATGTGAAACCAGTCTTATTTTTAGATATGGATAAACTGCAACGTCAGCAACTCGAATTAACGGGCGAAATTAAATCGACGGAAAGCGCAGTATCGGTATTGGACAAAGAAATCGAAGAATTGACGAAGAGGCGTGGTGCGTTGATGGTGGCATTGGACAATAAGCAAAAGACGTTGGATGCATTGCGAAAAACGATCACGGATGCCGAGACGACTTATAATAAGGTGAGTTGGATTGATTGTTTATTAGCATCAATTTTACTGGATCTTATGAGATCTAGCTAGCAAATGGGCATGGATTCACAAATTCAGTGATCCACAGCCTGAAATACATTGCTAACCATTGCCTCCTCGTTTTAGCTCGTCGAAAGTTCGCAGACGTTATTGGCGGTCATCAAGAAAGAAGCATTCGAGGTGGAACGTACGCTCAAGCGCGACAGCTGATACGGAAAGATGCCTTTTAGACATTCCGCCTTTATTCGTGGCATTCTAATCATTTATTAATCGATCTCGTATGCAAAATTTCTGACTAGCTATGTATTATAACATAATGGTACATGATCAGAAGTAGTGTGACTAATGCTGTACATATTGAAGGCGTTGAAAATACGCTTGAGCTTGATACTTTACATTCTGGCATCATTAATGTTGTTGGTCTTTGAACCACGTCTCTGACCACTGACCACGCTCGGACACCGCATCCTTTGACGAATGGACCACGCATGCATCGCATGTACGTTTGCATAATGCTGGAAAAATGCAGGTAATGCGGATGCATATTGCGCAATATGCCAATGCTATAGCTAGCGTACCCGCAAACTAGCGTTTCTTTAGCCGCATCATCCGTATCCGTGGGTATTTCGTGCATATTTGTCAACATTTGATTTTGACATTCCAATAACGAACTATCGTCACGTAACGTTGCCACGATGCATTGAAAATTGTGTAACATATCTGCAATTCGAGACCCTCATAAAGAATGCGTATTTGCTTTATGATCCGATATGCAGGGATACCTCTGTATCCTTCGTGGCATAAATAATCCAAAACGGAAGTAGCCGTTTGGTATTGACTTTTCATTGGTTCCTCGTTGAAACATTGCTCTTTATACGAATGCGTGCAAAGATCGAATCGAATGAAGGCGCTGAAATATATCCATTTCACACCAATAGCGAAATAATGCTAATGCGAAAATTGCGCAATTTCAATCAAAACGCGTACTCGCAAACTTCTCTGAAATAGGTGGGTTCGTTTTGAGTGAATAGATCCCACGAAAATGTTTGTGTACTCGAATCGGTCCTGAACGCACCCACGTCGTACAACGGTTGAGCACAACGAGTGATGGCTAATTGATCACCATTGGAACAATAGCAATCGATCAATCGAATTATACCTGCAAATTTCATTCAATCCGATCATCTTCGGATTTTATGTTAGCGATGCGTTCTACAGTATGCCATGTATTTGATCGGGCTAATTTGACCGACTCATTTGGTCGAAAGACGATATCTGAGCATGTTTTCTTATATAATCGACCCTGCTGCATCCGACGGCGATGTTTCTTTTGATCAGGAATGGATATTTCAAAAATCGATAAATTCGATCGATTTTATAACTACGCATGATCAATAGAAATCGATTGCATTTTCGTGATCAGCGTTCTCGATTGTCCCAAGATTCATTTTTACATACGAAATTTCGATCATAAAATCACTTTTGAAGCATTCAAAAAGTCAGGGTCAGGAAGCGGTTACAGTATGCCTGTCGAAGGAAGACGAGGCTTGAGACGGAAGCTTTGACATTGATACAAGCATGAATGATGACCAATTGGTGTCACTCACCGAATAAAAGGATCAAAATACTACTTTTCCAATAAATCATGGCATTGGAAAAACCATCCATCAATGCAGCCACAAAACCCGTCACAAATTTCGTCAATTTTCAAATTTTGAACCACACGACTTTGTTGGATTGTGGAAAAGTCATTGAAATGGCGGGGGAAAAAACGCATCCACTCGAAGGTGGGTCGTTTTTGTATTGGCTATAGGTACAGTGGTATTATAGGGAAATGTATCCAAAGAATGTATTATTCACGCTTTTCGTATTTAGACATATTCTCCAGATGTTCAATGAGAACGCGGACACGAGAGCCGTTCCATGTCCACAGCTGGCTCTGACCACTCACCTGTTGTCCATATTGCAAAAACAAGCATCAGACACCCCCCCCCCCCAAATGGACAGTCCACCCACGTCGTCGTCGTCATTTCAGTGTATTTCGATTGGGGCATCTCGTATTTCCCAAAGTCCCCTGCCGCATTGGACCGAGCCAATTGAGAATATCCCACATTCAAGGGGTCAGTTTTTGGATTTGTCAATAAAACCAACACGGAGAAATACCTTAGACCCAGAGCAGGCCTCTTTCATCATAGGCCGCCTTTTCGGACGCTGTACAATTTCAAATTTATCTCATAATTCGTGCTATAGTCCTCAGAAGTTTTTGCACAAAATGCACAAAAAAATTGCAATGCGAGTGAGATTGAATGAGAGACTGTTGGGGCGGTTATGTTTCAGTGGAGAGGATGCTCCCAATAGGATTTGCGGGATGAAATAGACCAATGGTCATTGCCCTTAGTTTTGATATGCTATTCAGAAATCACACTGAAGATAGGATTCCCAATATATTTTACATAGAATGATTCCAATGTGTAGAATAGACACGACCGAATAAGGGTGAAAATAGAAGGCAGGAACTAATTTCTCAACATGAAATCCTAGTTCTTCAAGATCAGAGAACAACTTATCGTAACACGAATCATAGAAATCAAAGAAAGGGGAGAAGACTTTGGTCCAATGGCCCTTTACATTCCAAATAATCCACGCATAGCAAAGATTGCGCAATGCAGGGGGGACGAAATCCTCCCCATACAAGATCACTACATGTAGATATAGGGAAATCAAATTTTCAAACACCTTTCATAAACCCATTGTACCGTAACTACAAAATTACACCTTTTCCGAATAAGAAATCGGCGCTGCTTCGAATGGCGTAGTCAGATGTCATGTATCTTACGTATTTCAAAAGTTGATGAAATATATCGATTTTCTATACAAGCGTGATCGACAATTTCGACGACGCCAATCGATAGAGCATGTTTGATTATCGCGAAAAACATGCTTATATATATCACCACAGTCAAATTGGTGATCAGGAAAAATCGACGCAGATCAAGGCATAAATTTACCGCTTAGGGATGAGGTCAAAAACTTCAACTTCAAGTGGGACGTCATTTTGATGCACACGGCTAACAAATAATTCTCGCACATTACACGGCTAAAGAAATATTCGTCATCCGCACGCCTTCTCACCAGGTGTGTGCTTCGAAACCGATCGTCAGAACGGGTACCCGTCAGAACCGGTCTTGCAAAAATTATCTTCCTGTTTCTTTCTTGGAAAATTCCGTGATTATCATCAAGCAAATTTCTTGCAAAGTGCTGTAATTCCTGTTCAGTATTATTACGTGATCATTTGATTTACGGATTAACGAGAAAATGGCCTGTGCTTCGAAGAAGTCTGGAAAGAAAAAGACGAAATTATCAAAGAAAGGTGGACTTGATGTCTCTGAATGGATGCATTGTTATTGTTCTTCGGATTCGGAATCGGACGACGATGAGTTATTGATAGATTGCATGGCTATCGGCAATTTGCACGGAATTAAGGAAGGCGGACTGTGGGACAGTATCAAGAAATTGAATTATCATTATCCTTGCACATATTTTATTCTGCCGGAATCAGCTCGAAAGCGAATTCTGGTTTTCGCGATCGAGGAGCTTCAAAAACCAATCGATACCAAGGATTTCGTTCGATTTTGGTCGAATCTGGATGATCAGCATAAAGAACGACGTTTATTGGTGGCTTACATGGCCGCTATTCAAGGTATCGATGCATCATTGGTAGGATCCACCTCCCAAAAAGTCATCAAGATCATCAAAATGATGGCGTCGGATATTCTATTGCTGCTCCGTGATATTCTGATCAAAAATCAAGGCGAATCCGAATTCGAGGCCAAATTATATCGTTTGCTGAATTTTTCCATCATTCGGGGCGATAAAGGTGCGGACAGTTTAATGGATATTTTTATGGATCCTTTACGCAAAGCAATGGACAAATTGGAAATGCAAGAAGCGTGTGCGGCATGTTTGATCAAACCAGTATTCCGTACTTTATTGCTGACCATTGCATTGGGCTTCATCTTCACCTACCACGGTTGGGCATCTGAAGACCCGATGAATTTCAAACGTTATGCGGCTCTATCCTTTTGTCCGCAATTCGTGATCGATTAGAATCCAGGCGAAATTCAAACCAGTGCTCAGAAGAAGTATCTGGCCAAGCTTCGTGTTGCGGTGCCTCATTGGCGTCATGAGGATCGAGCTATTCTGCTGAAAATGATCGAAAATGGAAGCGGTTTATCATCGTATCCATACGCCAAAAAGTTGTATTTGGAGCTCGAACCGAAACGCTTCAAGGTAAGAGAATTGGTTTGCTATCCCAAAGAGAATACTTCCAGGCCCAAATCGAATTTTGTTGGCGCCAAAATAGATAGCATCATGGGATTTGGATTATCCATGATTACCCCTCTTAGGCT
>JAQIWJ010001173.1:0-12861 GCA_034695185.1 Discolaimus major
TCAGCGGTATGGCTATAAAGCCAGAAACGGTACTGGGCAATAAAAACGAGCCCTCTTGCCAATCATATGTGTCTCCTAATGCTGTCCTTATTTGGCATGCAGTGGGAAATGACCAAGTTGAATTTTGCGCATAAATTTTGTGGTTGTATGTAAAAAAATTGTCAGCAAAGCATGTTTGAAATAATAATTCCCCCTCTCGATTAATTCCGCTCTCTCAGACCCAATTGAAAAATTAATTCCCCGGGGGAATTAATCGAGCATTTACGGTATGCGGTGATTGTGATCAGATATCTTTGTGACTGATCATAGATTGGCTTCGACTATATGCTTTTGATAATTATGACATCATGCATGCTTGTTTAGTAAATTTGACACTCACTGGCATTTTTCACATCGAGTGAAAGTGAAATCCCTGAGAACGAAATGAAATCTGAGCCCTGAGAAATACAACCCAAACATTCTATGTCCATGTGTGACATGGATTTAGTTGCTTCCACTGTGGGCCGATCTTGGTCCTTGATTTTTCATGCCATTTCCAAGAATGCTTATCCCTCTCTCTTTTGGCGATGCATGACATCATGATACTGAAATTTACCACGTAGCTGCCACGAATTTGGCAAAGCTGCCAAATCCACAAGCATGTTCAGATCAAGTAAACGTGGCAGATTATTTAGTCATTTCTGCTGCTGTGAGCAGCGGTTGGTTTTGGATCAACTTTGCTAGCAGTGTATTCCAAAGTTCCAGGAATAATAAAGGAAAAACCGATCCTCATGGTCGCATTTCACCAAATGATACTGGCATTGATGCCAGTATTGGTCGATCAAACGCCATGTCAGAATAAGCATTTTACAGAATACGACGTTTTCACTGATTTGTTTCGTTTTTAGTGGTACGAGAAGACACTGTCACTTTCTACGACAAGTATCAAGAACACGTCGGATACATTCGAACTGATGGATATGTGAATATTACCTGCGACCTTGGCATACCGAAAAGCTCCTGCGATTATGAAAAAGCCCATCTGATCGGACCTGACAACAAGACAGTGGCATCAGCCAATTGCAGTGATCAAGTCTCATTTCGACTCTTGATCACCATCGGCACTCCATTCGGAGAATATCGATGCCGTTATGGAAATGAGACATCTAAAAATGCCTTCAATTTCACCTACCGGCTATGTAAGGATGCTTTCTCAAAGTGTTAGTCGGTGTGTGATCGTTCATAATCTTTCAGGCGCAGATACCGAAGAGGCGTGTAAAGGTGACAGGACAGACCCTTGCGGAATTCCTGGATACTGCGTCGTTACGGCCCTGGGCACCAATGCTTGCGTGACTCCTGGTGAACCGCCGTTGAGGCAAGCGGAATGCAGTGCGAAAGAATCTGGTGTTAGGAATTGTCCAGATGACGAAGGTTGTGAACCCAGGGCAAGATATTTCCAGGCCCTTGGAAATTTCACCTGCGAAAGATGTAACGGTTTTCACACACTCCATTGTTTACACTCTCCCCTCACAATTTTCAGTTGCATTTGGACCGGCGACCAGCCCAGCAGATAAAAAACGCTTTATGACATACAATCTTTACAATCAGCCTAACTTTGTACTTCCTGTTGGCTCCCAGGACAGTCACATTAGAATTCATGCTCCAACATGCAGCGTTTGCCATTATGATCTTGTCGCGCAATGTGTCATCAGGAATGATAACGGTGACATTGTCGAATCGCAGAAACTGATCATTGATCGAAGGAACCCATATATTCAATCATATACATTTGATAAAATCTCTGACAAAGCATTCGCAGTATTCGAAATGAAATGTATCTTCCAACATCTGGTCAGCGATGATTATCAACCAGTGGCTAGGTTGAGAAACTTCTTAGTGTCTTTTGGTATCAACATGCATAAAACAGATGTGAAGAAACGTCCTCAATATCTATGTATTTTAGGCGAGCGAGCCCATATTGAAGTAGAATTCTGGCCTTCCAATACCTATCGGCAGGACGACTACGACAATGTCACCTTGCGATGCTATCATGGAAAGAAACCACCCGCTCAGTTTCTGATAACTTATCAATGGAAGGGTTGCGATGGAAATGAGATCTTCAGCGTATGCCATTTATGCTTAAAATTTAGCTGATCGATTCTTTTACGTTGCTTCAGAATGGCACTGAACTGCAAGTTGGAGCAGAGATGGAACTGTACCCTTGGCCTCATAAGTTCTGTTGCTTCTATGAAATCATATACAAACCGTGTGCACAACGCTGGATCCCATTACGTCATGTTGGTGTCGTTGAATATATACTCAAATCGCCTCCAAGAATCAAGGTCGGCAGCACCGACACCAGCAGCACAAAGTCGTCGACAACATCTAGCAAACCAACTCGTATCAAACACAGTCCCGCTGGCACCAGTAAATTTGTGCTACAGAAATTATGCAGTACAGTAACAGTCACCTTTTTGTAGCCACATCCTCCCAAAAAGCATCGACAGCAAAGCCTGACCCCATAACAAAAGAACCTCCTGGAGCAAACGAACCCAATGACGCCGCGACTTCTCCAAGGAACAGTGGACTCAAAATGGGTATGTTTGCCATCTTTTGACTAAAACCAATGATAAGACGTATTTTCAGCTTACAACAGCATGATAATGCTGGCTGTGGCATTCTTGATCATGGGGATCAAGGACATCTGCATCGATCAAAGCGATGGGTGACAGTGCTTGCAAGGAAAGCTAGCTTGATGTCAAATCAAAATCAACTTCAAAAGTATGCTGTGTGATAGAGTCCAATGTGCTGAATACGAAAATCACATTTTTAGCGGATACATTTGCTTGTTCATCTAGAAAATGACCATCAAAGTGGACAAATGACCACTGCCAAATGGACTGATAGGCACATAAAATGAAAGCCTGTTATTCACTGATGCCAAATCTGTGCATAACTCTGGCGGATGTTGCTTGGTTGGCTAGAAACTGGCCATTGACCATTCCAAGTAGAGGTTTTTGGTCATTTTCTGGTCAGCAGTTACTTGTAGCCCAAATATAAAGCACGATTAGGCTTCAGTGCATCATGCTCTTTCATCTGAGCACCATCTTGACCGGTTTGGCCGGAGGTTTGATGTCGACTTCAGTGGACATTTACTGGTCACTGAGGCAAATGTAGCCCAAATGAACATCACTTTCGTCTTCATCATGGAAAGTCCTTTCAAATAAGCTATACCTTTGCAAGATTGGAATTTGACATCAAGGTAGCTTCCCTTGTTAGCAGTGATTTTGAAAACAGTGATTCCTGCAAGCTTGATGGCACCAGTGATTTCGCAGTGATCAGTGATAAATGATTACATGACTATTAAAGTTCGATGATTAATTTGATGTCATTTTGATGAATGCAGGTGGGCGGGCGTTTGACTACTGCATGCTTCCTCAATAAATATGCAAATTGTGGTGTGTCCACATGGAAAGGGAAGCGAAATCACTGCCTACGTATATGTGAATCATGTACTTCATATATATCTGGCCATGCTCACTGTCCATGACCTCACACAGGTTCCTTTGGTTCTATTGTGTGGGTGACATAAACCTTACCCCTGATTTTTGTAGCACTTCTAAGATTGCATATTTGACAGCACTTTTCTGGGGATTTGCAACGTGGATGCCACGAATTTGGCAAAGCTGCCAAATCTACATGGCGTGTTGAGATAGCAAACGTGGCAGTTTATTCCTTCAGCCTGCTGGTCTGCTCAGCGGCTGGATTTTCTGGTCAATCCTACACTGTATTTCTAAGATCATCAGATCATTGAAGGATTATCCTCATGATAATATTTCACCAATTGATACTGGCATTGATGCCAGGATTCACTCATCAAACGCCAGGTCAGTTATATTCAATTTTTATAAATGAAATGAAGCAGAAAATGTGTCATTTCAGTGATAGTGGAAAGCGACATCAGTTTCATTGATAAGTATGGCGAACAAGTTGGCTTCATTCGAATTGACGGCCATGTGCTCATCCCATGCGACCTTGGCATGCCGAAGAATGATTGCACTACTGAACGAGTTCACCTGATTGATCCTGATAACGAACTAGTGGGATCAATTCGCTGCCGTGAGCAAGTCACTTTGAAATTGATGATTACAACAAATACGAAATTCGGCAAATATCGATGTGAGTATGGAAATGAGACATCGAAGAATGCGTTCGATTTCAATTATCGATTGTGTAAGCATTTTCACAGTATCATAATGCTGGTATTTTGCCCAATGCTATGGTTCTAGGCGCTGACACTGAAGAGGGATGCAGTATGTCGTCCAAATGCCAACCTCAAGAATATTGCGTGGTTACATCTGATGGCATCAGTGATTGCATGTATCCATTTGAACATGGTCAAAGGAATGCATCGTCAGTCTTTTCCTGCATCAAAGAACCCAATACCAAGTTTTGTCCAGATGATGGCCATCAGCATTGCGAACCATATCCCAGTCAAGCATACTTCAAAGCCCTGGAGAATTCGAACTGCAGCGATTGTGAGTGGTAATCCACGTTTTTTATAATCAAAAGTCTAAAACGAGCTTTTACTTTTAGTTACCAATGGACCACACGCCAGGTTGACCAACCAAAAATTCTACTTGTACTACGATGAACCGATATTCGTGTCCCAAATGTTGGACGATTACTTGACTATTTATGTCCCAAATTGCGCAATGTGCGACGAAGGGCTCGAGTTGATTTGTTTCTTATACAACGAGAATGGCGAAATGATTCATTTATACGAAACTCAAGCAGATGCGCCGATGACCGCAGTGATTTACAAATTCAATCATCAAATATTCGCAAAAGGCGGTTTCCAAGTTTTGAAATTCACATGCGATTTTCAAACCATGACGAATGAAACAATGCTAATTTCCAAATTGAGTTATTTTTTGCTGACATCCGGTGGTAAGAATTTAGAGCGGGCTTGGCTGAGGCTTAGGCTTAGGGAAAAGTTTCTACCTAATTTTCTACAGGAGTCAAAACGACCATTACTGCCGAGCACTCTGCGCCTGGTAAGAAAGGCGATTACAATATCACATTGCGTTGCGGTTTGAATGTGAATATCCCGCCCAAATTCAGCGTAACTTATAACTGGATGATTGCTAACAAGACAGTGGCTGTAAGCATACATTTACATTGTGATCTGATGAGTGCAGCTTTCACTTATTTCAGAGGAATACCCCTGAACTGAAGATTTATAGTTACAATTTTCATCAGCCATCAGTTTACCACTGTTCACATTTAGTCACATACAAGCACTGCAATCCAAGCTGGACGGTGCATTTCGAATGGGCATACGCTAAGATTGATCTGATGACGTCGACAACCACCAAGAAAAGCACAAGTACAAAGAAAAGACGCAGAAGTAAGGACAATCAATTAGCATGAGCACAAACACTAGAATAATATTCTCAGCTACTACTCGATTGACCACAACGACAGTGGATCCTGAGGCCAAGGATAAGACCAGTCGAAACAACCGTGGCTATAAAATTGGTATGCATTTTCCTTCTGGTTGTACTTTCATGAAAAATCCTTCTTTTCATATCACAACGCAATGTTGGTGTTGGCTTGCATGATCATCTGGGTGATGCAGATTTTCATCACCGATATCAGTGGCTGAGATCGTTGGAATCATTCCAGCAGTCGATTGATTCTGAAAACTCTGATTGATGTAATTATCGCATGCTTCATAAAAAGATGAACCTGGTGATCAACGCTTGACACTGAATTGATGTGGTGTGATCAAAGATACCATTTTCAATAATCGTTGGTGATTATAGACTTGCTAAATCTTTTTGCTTTGTCAAGTTGGATAGCATGCTTGGAAGAAATTATGTAATCAGATTAGCCTGTGCCTTTCCCATACAGTACAGTAGTCGACTGTACCAAAAAACCAGCAGGTATCTTCTCTGTATAAATATCCATTTCAGAAATACACAATCAAAAATGTCCAGATTCAGATCACATGACAGAAATGATGCCATTGAAAATGCTGCCCTACATTTCGCTATTTGCCCTTGTACGCACAGTTGGGGTCGCATGGGAAAATTGACTGCGCCTTCATTGCACTTGATGATTTTACAAATGTCTGGTTGACTAGTGGATATTAGTGGCGGTTGATCCTGGATTAGCTGGAATCGATTCGGACTTCATCCGGATTGATAAGGATTTTGATTAGTCAAGTTGAGAAATCAAAGAAAAGTTGACTGTACTGTAATCAAGGATTGATTTATTGAACACTATCCAGTGGATTAGCCTCTGGATTATCCAGATTTATCACCACTGGTCGCATTGGCCATCCAATATCCAGTTGCCTATTATAAATCGGGTACAATCCCTTCCACCTTTCCCTACTCGGACAATTTAACCAACGTATTGAATCAGTAATTTGTACTCAAAACCAGTTTTTCCGAAAAGTGAAGGGGTCGAAATTTCAGTAAGACCCTATTGCACCTGATTTCTTGACTGAAGTGGTGGAGCGTAATTTTCCTTGAAATACTCTTTCTCAAACGGGACATCACTGGCTGAAGTCAGTCTCCTTTTGTTCAGAAAACGAAACCAGCGAAGTCATCGGGTCTTTTTCTCCTGTTCTTCTGAAGTTATTACTTTTGGATCATTCGGGATAAGGGAGAATGAGGAGGTTTATCCTGATCGCTGTGGTTATTTTGGTTATGATGTGCATGATTGGTAAGCGGATTGATTGAGATTGCTTGAGGAATGGTCGTTGTGACAGGGGTCAGCAATGACCCATTTATGATTTCGTTGCGGTCACAACATTGGTTTATTATCTGAGGTGATCTGAGCCATTCAGCTGCTTGGCATGCATTTTGAATAGCAACATGATCAGCATTGTCAAACAGTCTGAAAATAGCCAGTTTTCAGCTATGAATTTCTGGTCTTCCATGTCCTTTGAAATGATCATTCTGTGCTGCGTCCATATACCAAGCATGCATTTGCGTAAATGTTGGAACGCATGTGCATCAAATTATTGGCAAACCAAACCAAAGTCAACACATGAATGATTTGTGCGTTTGAATTTTCAATAGTCACGCATGCATACAGGATATTTCGAATTTTCTCGACCTTGACTCTTTATGTACCCCATCATTATACACACGCACCAAGGGGGATACGAGAAATGAGATCAAATTGATGATGAATAATTTTAAAATTTACCCTCCGGGCATTCTCAATAAAGAAAGATCACGCGAATAGCATTATAGTCGTGGATGAAAATTTGAAGGTACATGGAAAAAATTTAGGATCCCAAATTTGAATCCCATTGACCAAATTTCATCTCGTATGAAAAACTCCTTCCCCAAAATGTACGAAACGTGTACTTTTTTCCATCATAATGGCTGGAGATTCTAGAGCGAAAGGCCCTTTTTCCTGAAATCGACACCTTCCCAAATAGAGAAAGTGTGCATTTTCTATGTTGTATGCAGTATATTTTGAAATGGAAATCTCAAATTCCTCGGGTTCGTACTTCTTCCCTTTGCATAGTAAAAGAGTAATTAGAGCGTTTGAATGCACGAAAATTTTCTTCTGGGTGGGAGTCGGTTACGTCAGCGAAATGATGTTGGAAGGAATCACATGCGAAGAGACGTTTTTATGCATAACTTCCTTTAGGGTTAGTGGGACTGTTTATGCTGATCGTGAGATTCCATTCGTCTTGCGCATTCAAGTATAGTCATAAAACATCTCGGGTTTAGGAAAAAAGTCATTAACGATAGGGTTCAGTAAATGTGGTGCTTGGTCCTTGGGTGCAATTTGTCACCAAGGCATTATGTGTCCAGTTGTCACATACCCTGCGGTTACTGTAAGCAAAGCAGTGTTTACAGATTTTGATGACGTCCAGGAACTTCAAAAACCATTGAACCCATCACGATTGAATGTATAGATAATAGATGGCGACTTAATTTAAAAAATAAAAAGCAATGAACCTGCCAGGGGTCGATCCTGGGACCTTGAGTGTGTTAAACTCACGTGATAACCACCACTACACCACGGGTCCCATGGGCTGGGCGTGGCCAAGGGGGCCATGGCCGCCCCCAAACCCAGGTTATGACCTGTGCTTTTATTTTTGGCTGCTGGCCAAAAATTATGAGAGAAGGGTCCCCCTGCTCTTATTTGGTCGAGGCCTCCCCCCAAGGGGGGGGGGGGTTCTGGCTACGCCCATGGGTCCAATCAGAAAAAATGGCTGGCCCAATGCATGCACTTGTTATTGATCTTATGGACCCCCAATTATGACCCCAGTTTTGGAACCAATCACTGGTCAATCTCCTTTTTCTAGGCTTTTCAAATGCTCAAAATGAACCAAAGCCGCATGTCAATGGTGCTAAGAAGAGTGCATCTGCAAAAACACCCACGCCAATTCCTGCCATACCAGAACAAGAGCAATCTGAAGAATCCCCCGATTCCATTGTCACTGAACCTCCGAAAAATGAGAAACCAAAGAATGCTACGCACAAATCAACCGTTGCACCTGAAGAAGTTACAGAAGAAGCGGAAATCAACGAAGTCTCTAAACCTGCATCAGTTCCTGCAAGGAAAGCTACAGTTGCACCAAGTGAAGGTGACCAAGTGGAGTTGACTAATGAATCAACACCGAAAGCTATCAAAGCTAATGAGCAATTGGTGAGGAAAGTTACGATTATCCCTAATCGTGGCACAGATGCGGATGTGAGTGAAACACATGTGAATGCTGAGAATAAAGCTTCACAGAAGCCTGAAGCACCAATTGCAGCTGACGAACAGACCGATTCGCCTCCTGTGAAATCAGCCAAAACTGGGGATAAAGCAAAAGTTGAACCAGTAGCAGATGAGTCTGAAGTGACTGATGCGCCACCTCAAAAGCCGGCCAAGTCAGGACCAATAAAGGCTACTGTACCTCCGAGTGAATCAGGAGAAGCGGAAGTGACTGATGCACCTCCAGTAAAACCAGCAGAAAAATCACCAAAGAAGGCAAGTATTGCTTCACCAAATCCTGTTGATTCAGCAGTTGCAGAAGAATCAAGCAGCATAGAACCTGCAGTCTCAAAAGCAGTAGAAAAGCCAAAGTCCAGCAATCCACCACCAGTGGACACTGGCGATCAGGAAGCAGAAATCACTGATGCGCCTCCTGTCAAACCAGCCAAATCAGGCAAGGTCCTGAAAGCAACCACCATTGCCCCAGTTGCACAAGAAGAATCGGATGTAAATGATGGACCACCAAGACCAGGAAAAGCTGGATTGAAAAAGGTAACTGCACCGCCCAGTGGGCAGGATGGTGCTGAAGTTATTGAAACCACTGAAGCGCCTTTTGCGGAAGAAACCAGTGATGCACCACAACCTACCGTAGCTCCAATTCTGGCACAACCAAAAAATTCATCAGGCAATGCAAAGAAAGCGGCCAAAGGAAAAGCACTGCCAAAGGTGTCAGTTGAAAATGAAGAGGCCAGTGGTGATTTAGGTGCATCAGCTGAAGTGACCACTGAAGCACCAGAAATCGAGGCGAATCCTGCATCGAAATTACCTCAAATCCCAACTGGATTGCCAAATAAGAAATATACGTACTTCCGACCAATCATTGCTCCACCAACAGGCACTCCATCGAAACCTGTAGGAATTGATCAGGTACCTGGTGGACCAAGTTTTCAACCATTGGAAGGCGGCGCGGTACCGCCTGTGTTGGCCAGAGCTAATGTGGCACTGGTCAAGCACGTGACCACTCCGAAATCCACTGGTCATCTGAAGAAGTCGGCCACAACGACAGCAAAAAACACTGCCGATTCAGGGGAATCGGATTCAGCAGAGGATGGCGAGGGCGAGATTAGCACAGCTCTGCTCACAGCTGTGAATGAAGAATTTACTGGTGCATTGAAGAATTTATCAGATGCAGGCGTCTTATCTGAGGCTGATTACGATAACAAACATATCAGCGATCTGTTCGCGTTATTATTAGAAAGTTTGGTCAATGCTAATCCAACTACCAATGATCAAGATCAACGTCAATTGGTCCATAAAGCGGCTGTAGAATTTCAGCAGATTTTCATCGCCAAAGCTCAAGCTGGTAATGTGAAGAATGTGAGCGATATTGTCAGGCAATTGAACGAATTGATTCTGTCCTCGCCCGTGGCTGGGAATGCGCCCTCCCAAATCGTGCCCACAGGTACTGTAAAGCCATTTGGTGCCTCTGCTGAATCTGGATCAGCAGAAAATGGGACCGATTCGGATTTGGAGCATATGGAAACACCTCCGCCATGGTCCACACCGGCTGAAGAATCTGAAGACAATGCCGGCGTCTCCGAGAATTCAAATTTGCAAACATTGCATTTATTGCAAAATGCTGGATTGGGTCAGAATAAGTCGAGCGAGGCGGCTGCAAGTAATGCGACAGAGAAAGGCGATTTCCCATTACCACCTGTATGGAAGCTTGCAGCAGAATCTAAAAATGCAAGTGACATCTCTGTGGTCACTGAGGTCATTGAGACGACTGAACTCTCTGATTTGGAGACGACTGAAGGAGAATCCGCAAGTGGAAGTCAAGAAGAATTGGAGGTGTCCACAGTCAAAGGCTCAAATATTACCGACTTACCAGTGTTGCCTGAACCAAGTCCAAATGCATCTTTGGCATTGAACGCTACAAAATCCGAGGCCAGTTTGACCACCGAGGCCAAAACTGACGCTATCACAGCGAGTTCCATTTTGGAATTGGTCGAAATCACAGTAACAAGCGAAGTGAACGAAACTGATGAACCAGATGTGGAGAAATCCACTGGAATTTTTGTGACGCCAGAGCTGGGATTGACTCCAGAAAAGGCACCATCATCAGCATTACCAAATGAATCAAGTTCAGCTGGATCCATCGGACCCATTGGCTCAGCAGAACTGATCAATAAGCCAGAAGCTCCAAATCCTGAACCCGAACCAGCTCCAAGTAATGCCACAAATAGTTCTATACCAGAAGGTGCTAGTCCAGAACCAAACCCAGGTGTTACCAAAAATGGTACTTCACAAGAAGCGGCTAGCCCTGAACCAGCAGCCAGTCCTGAACCAAGTCCAGATACCAAAAATGGTACACTAGTAGAAGCTGCTAGTCCAGAGCCAACGGCCAATGGTACTGTAGAAACCACAACACCAAAATGGAACGTGGCAGTTGTACCATGGAGTTTCAAGATTGTTGATCCACAAACTGAATGGGATTCTGAATTGGCCAATAAGGAGTCGTTTCAATACAAAACGTTGCATGGAGGATTGATCGCCGATGTAAGTATCTAGAACTGTCTGCCATATGATCAGCATAAAAATACAGTATACATGACCAATGTCCTGCACTGGTCAACGAAAGATGTTGAATGCTGTACAAAAAATGTGATTTCTTGCCCATGCAATTCCAATCCACACCTTGAAATCCACTAACATTTTCAGCTGAAAACGATGTTCAAAAAATTGGAACCAGAGCGATATGTTGGAGTGTACATCAAGCGATTCAGGTTTGATAACCAATAGCATGCATAAAAATCAATCCTAATCGCGCAATATTTTACAGCGAGGGCAGCGTTTTGGTAGAAGGCGAAACAGAATTGACAGAACGCGTAGAGACTTCGCAATTGCTGGAGAATTTCATGAAACTCTTGGGTGATCAGCAAAATAGAATTGGAGGAAGGCTGGTCGATCCTATTAGCCTCATTTTTGATGGTCAGTTATAATCCGTGATTAGCTGATCAATGCGATGCATGATCAGTGATCAAGTTCATTGATCATTGATCACTGATCATATTTGCAGGTAGACCAAGCGTCAATTTAGCACGAGCTTCCAGCAATAACAGCAGTACACCAGGGTGGGTGATTGGAGTTGCAGTTGCATCTAGTCTATTGGCCATATCAGTGATCATTGCTACATTCGTAATTGTGGTATGGAGATATAACCAGTAGTTTTGCGTTCAGAACATATCACATGATTTTCAGCGACAATTGCGACGTCGTCAAATGATTGATCCAATGGTCGATTGCCCAACCAATCCGTTGCCGTCGAGAACAGGATCCAGGAATAATTCGAAAAGAGAACAAAGAGCTGCATTTGAGAATCCTTATGGAGCTGTAAGCTAAAAGCATGTTTGATGCATCTGAACATGTAAAATTTGAATTTTTTGGCATGTAGGAGACACAAAATTTATCTCACAGTCAGAAAAATGCATAGGCTGTACCCAATCACAGAAAATCTTTACACTTCAGAGAGCCGATTACCGCATGTACCAAGCACCATATGTGGCTCCAGGGGCAGTGGCTAGAACGTTTATGGGACCACCCAATTATTACTCGCATTATTACCAACAACAACCCAATTCTGGTCAATACGCATATTGGTAATCCAGAAATGATTTCTATGGAGCCGAGCAAAGACATGGTGCCTTGTGAATATACTATCCATTTTCGATTATTTTAGCTAAATGGTAAAATGTTCAGATTATATGCATGCATGTATGATCATTGTTCAACTTCCGCTTTTTTTGATTGTCTTGCAGACTTTTATGAGACTGTGTACCAGTTTTCTCTATAGAGTCATAGTGTAAAAATAATACACTTCAATGATTTTGATGAAGCAATCCCATTCAAAGATATAACTGGCATTATTCAGTGCAAAGTTCTGAGACAACAGGGTCAATGGTGCAAAGATATACGCTTCGAATATAATTAATGAGCACAGGACAAACATCTTCATGCAAACAGTGCAAAGAAAGATTGTTGCCATTGATTGCATCGACTAGTTCAATGACTTAAAATCACATTTTCGCTGATCTTGCGGTTGATGAATGTGCAAGTGAATGATAAGTTTTGCATTATGGGCATCTA
>JAQIWJ010001174.1:0-12855 GCA_034695185.1 Discolaimus major
GGGTGGCGTCTTGTCTGGTTGAAAAGATCAAGCGTGATCGAGAATGATAAAAAAATTGGGGGTTGGTGACGGTTAGACATTGGGAATAGTATTGGTTTTGGTAGTCTATTGCAATAGCATTATTTAGCCATCACAGTTCTATTGGGAAATGAATGGGTGAAAATGCAAATTTAGAAATGATGTGCATACACATATCTTTCTGGACGAATTTTCCATGGTCACATACGCAATATTCATGACATAGCATTAGTCACGTGGTTTATTTTGACTCGATGCGTTTTCTCATCCATGCAAATCATGCAGTAATCGATATGATCACAATAAACCCTCTCTAGGGACAGCAACGAAAATCGAACTTTCAATCCAGCACTCGTTTGTGCCACGTTCAATTTTCATGAATCCATTATCACCCCATGTGTTTCCCCATGAATTTGTACCGTACCAGTATTTTTTACCATCTTCTATACCCCAGCCGAAGATTTTCAGAGCATGCCAACCGACTTTTTCCCCCTTTACGTGCTTGTAGACGCCTAAAATATTGTCATTGAGCTTGGTCTGTGCCTGCCTGTTGGGAGCATACCTTTCTTATAGCAACAAGCCAAATCCTCATAAGCCATGAATCTGGCCACGATCGGTCCAAACATGTAAATCTCCATCATGATTTCGGTCTCATTTTGAGTCCAAATGGTGAATCTTCGGCCGCCTGGGAAAAAGATGCTCTTGAGTATGCCTGATTATGGTCATGCTGATTCAAAATCAGTCTCACCAAAATGCTTCTCTTTATCCGTAGCATTCTTTCCATTATCACAAGTGCTACTGCAATTCGTATTCACCATTTCCGTTGGTGTCCATGGATAAGATTGACATCCTGGTGCTTGATGCATGCGTTTATCACCGCCTGTCACCAAACCGTTCCTAATCCAATAATCGATTGCATTTGGTACTGCACCTGGCTTGCAGGTCATAAAACAGAATATCATTTTAGGAGAGGCAAGAAAATATGGATCTGCTACTCACTCTCCATTGCATATGGTCATGTGTTTTGCTGAATAGACGGTTTGATTTTGGCCTGGTTTATTGAACATGCAAATGCGATCGTTGATCATTGCAGTGGCAGCCACGGTCTGAAGCAAAACCTGTCACTTTTTTAGATTTTATGCCAATGCATTCACTCACCCAGCAATTAGCACACTGCCCTTGGTATGCAATGTGATTGAAACTGGGACATTTCCCTCCCCAATATGAACGAGCGTCATAAGATTCTGGTAATTTTGCTGGTACTGTAAGCGGCTTAGTGTCTTGAGGGCGTGTTGGAAATTTCCTCTTTTCCATTTCGATCCTTGGATCAGCTCTGGGTTTTTCGGCATTCGATGGGGGAAGTACCCCGAGAGCAATATCTGCTTGATTCGTGCAATCCGGCTGAAAAAGTGGCGGTTTTGATTGGTTGACCCTATGGATTACAGTATGCCAGGGTCAGGATTCCGATGCTGAAATTGTGCTCTATTGCAGCGGTTACAGTATGCCAGCATGGCTGTTTTTGAAGAACGATTTTGGAGAAAAATCAAGCTGATCACATACTTCCCATTGTAAAGCCCCTGATCGTCTCAGAGCTTTGATCTCTTTGCAAAGCGTATTAGCTCTATCTCGAGAAATCGTATCATCGGATAATACCGAGATAATAACCAATGATAGGAGGAATAAAATTTGGCACATTCTGAACGAATGTTACAACCAACTGTTGGTTCGAGAAAGAGAACCGGAAATCGAGGCGATATCGAGACTTGTGCGTCTGTTATGATTGAACACTCCATGGAGCATGGTTATTTCAATGCATGAAATACATACGTCATTATGAAGCACCGAAATGAACCACCTGTCCTCTTGTTAAATAGTTACGGAAATTTCTAATGTACACATAACTCGATATTGATCATGTATTTTGATTTTGATATGTGACTTGTGACTAAATTGCCCAATTTTTAAAATCCAGGTGCAGTAACGTGGGTTTCATTTACAATTTATCAGGGCGCCCTAGCTAAATTCGAAATTGATCATTTCCTATGGCAGCAATTGGTGCCGCAAAATACGGTCATGCCCATGCATTTCGCATCATCCAACTAACTGATTTTTCCTTATTGGGCTTGGAGGAATTTTCTTGTTTCTACATGTAAGCCACGCCCACAAAGTCTGTGATTGGCCAAGTCTGGGCGGTTACAGTATGCCCAAGGCTACCTGGAAATCCAGCATTTCATGAATTTGCGTTGAAAAATGGTGCAAAGCGGTGGGGGAGAGTCATAATTCGCAGGCGCATATGCTTTATTTTCCAATGAACTATTTGGAAATGGTTTGCTGTCATCGCATCAAAGTGCTATCATTCGTTTTCGGAGTGTTCATTCAAGAGCCCCCTGTGGTATGGCAACATAAACGGTGCTTTCTATGCCGCTTTCATTGGTTCCTCGTTGAATTTTAGCGAATCCGTTGTCACCAAACCAATCGCCCCAGGAATTCGCGACAAGCCAATATTTGACTCCATTTTCCACGCCCCAACCGAACATTTTCAGGGCATGTTCACCCATATATTCGCCAGCTGTCTTCTTGTAGACGCCTGAAAAAATTTTGCATAAATAACTGCTGTGATTAGTTCAAGCCATGATCCATTTGGCTTTTTCAGCAAAGCATTGGCATACCTCCTTGATAATAGTAGGCAAAATCTTCGTAGACATAAAATCTGCCAACTACTGGCCCGAATAGATAAATTTCCATCATGATATCTTCGATGTTTGCAAATCTCAATTCGTATCTCATGTATCCTAGAATTTTTCATATGCATTAGCATGTGCCAGATCATGCATCAGTGAGAAATTGATCCCTGCAAGAAGAATTGATGACCTTACCACGTGATTTTTCTTTAGCTGGAAACGGTGTACCATCATCGCAATTATCACTGCACGTACCATTGTACATATCAGCCGTTTCTTCCGGATACGCTTGGCATCCTGAAGATTGTTGCATTCTGAAATCGCCTCCAGTGACCAAACCTTTCTTGATCCAAAAATCCAAAGCTACCCCCAATTCACCAGGCTTGCATCTGTGCACGAAATTTGACCAGTTCAGATATTGATCATGATTTCGATCAATGCTCACTTGCTAATGCAATTGGTCATTTGTTTAGCCGAATAAAAGGTTTGATTTTGACCTGGTGGTTTGTTGAACATGCATACACGATCATTGATCATGGATGTAGCAGCTACTGTCTAAAACGTCATTTTTCAAATTTCTGATTTGCTAATTGCATGGGGTTTTTACCCAGCAATTCGCACAATTTCCTTGATGACCGATATGCTTGAAACTGGGGCATTCATTTCCCCATACTTCACTCGCGTCGTAGAATTCAGGCAATTTAGTTGGTGCTGTTGGTTTCTCAGATTGGCCTGGTCGTTTTGGAATCACTCGACCACGCAATGGGATCAGTCTTTGACTGCGGCTTTGATGCCTCTCAGGAAGTAGACCGAGTGAAATCTCTTGGTTCACTCTTCGATTATTGCAGTCCGGCTGAAAAATTCATTTACAAGATCATGCTCATCAGCAATATGCAGCACGTTTTTACCTTCCATTGCAATTCACCATTGATATTCGAATTTCGCAATGCTTCCTTGATTTCTTGGCAAAGTTTGAGTGATCGAGTTCTCGCATTAGAACCGACCACAGCAATTGTCGCAAGGATAAGGAACTTGTACATTTCGAAAAGTCGGAATTCGTAATGCCTTGAGTGGCTGACTGATTTCGTGAATATAATTTTATTCCAGAACTTTTCATTTTATGTAGCTCTGGTTAGTTCTTGACGTATTTATTCAGGCTGGATGAAAATCATTTGTTAGCTTAATTTACATTCGTACCAAATTGCGCGAAGGCATGGCCAGACATCTAGTCTCTGAAGTAATGTCAGCGGTTACAGTATGCCAATTCCAGCACATAGCATATTTTTCCACTGCTACCCTCAGCAGCGGTTACAGTACGCCTCAAAATGCAGTATCAAAATGAAAAAATTCGATTTCAATATCTTCCAGAATTCGCACATGACAAAATCGATATGAATAGATTCGAATCAAGGTCTACGAATTATTCATCATGGTCATGCAAACCTTCCACAGGCAAAGCAGCGTGAATATTGCTCTCAATGCCGCATTCGTTGACACCGCGTTGGATTTTGAAAAATCCACGATCGCCCCAATCTTTGCCCCACGAATTAGCGGCGTACCAAAATTTCACCCCCTTCTCAACTCCCCATCCGAGAAGCTTAGCCGCGTGACCGCCTTTTTTCACATTGGATGTCCTTTTGTAGACGCCTGAAAATTCGATCGATCTATGGGGTCACATGATTTCGATTGTGTAGTACCTGATTTGTAATAACGCGCAAAATCCTCGTACACGTCGAACGTAGCTATCACTGGGCCGTACAAGTAAATTTCGGCCATAATTTCTTTCTCATTTTTGCTTTTTATCTCGTATCTCGCACCGCCTGAAAGGAGGCGGTTTACTGTAACCGCAATTTTGTCAGTGATTAGCTCACCGAAAGACCTCGCATC
This sequence comes from Discolaimus major, assembly GCA_034695185.1. Taxonomy (NCBI): domain Eukaryota; kingdom Metazoa; phylum Nematoda; class Enoplea; order Dorylaimida; family Qudsianematidae; genus Discolaimus; species Discolaimus major. The sequence goes on from JAQIWJ010001174.1 coordinate 4,587, forward strand.
GGGTGTAATTGTAATGCCATCATCGCAAGTGGATTTGCACGTATCACTTTTCATTGTAGCAGTATCAAGAGGATATTGTGAGCATCCTTTGGTTTGGTGCATCCTCAGATCACCTCCTGATGGAATGCCCTGTGATATCCAGTAATCCAAGGCGTCATCGAACCAGCCTCCATCACATCTACAATATCGATTGATCAGTGATTTCTTGTGTCCGCACGCCCCTGAGTGCTCATTCTATGACCACTCATATTTTACCAGTCATATTCACATACCCTTTCCTCAAACACGTGGTCAAATGCTTTGCTGAGTGAAAGAATTCTTCTTCACCCTCATCATTGTACATGCATTTCCGATCGTTGATCATTGCTGTTGCAGCAACTGCCTGAAATGGAGTGGTCATTTTTGACAAACACAGGTGGCGGCTGATTTCTTGTGGTCACGTGCAAATTTTTATTGCATGCGTTCAGAAATGGGGTGATCACTTTGGCAGCGGCCACTCAGAAATTAAAATTGCCTGCTTTCAGCTAGTCATATTCAAAGTGACCAATCAAGACTAATGCTATCAGCATGCCATTTTCAGCTAAAAATCTTACCCAACAATTCCCACACGATCCTTGGTACATGATGTGCTTGAAACTCGGACACTTCTTTCCCCACATTTCCCTTGCATCATATTGTTTGGGCAGTTTTACAGTATCATCCAATTCTTTCTTTTGAACCGGTTTCACTGGGGCAATTCTATTCCGAGGTGCTGATCTTGGCATTGAACGTGTCTTTTTGGGTTCAGGTAGAACGCCGAAAAACAATTCATCATCATCTTTGAATGCGAACGGATTCGAATAACTTGGCTAATCGGAAAAAAGAGTGAGGCAAAGATTTTTATCGAGCCCTCAATTTATACCTGCCATTGCAAAGTATGAGTGGAACTGGAATTTATCAATTTCTCCTCGATTTCATGCACATCTTTTATGATTAGACCCAGTGATCTCAATTTTCCTCTTTTCCCATCAGCATGCGAAATACAGAATAAAATGCAGGCTAAAATTAATCGAGCCATTCTCATGCAATCACAATGTAAAAAGCCCTCGAAATGGGATTTTGGGTACGGCTTTTGCTGCTTTAGCCGAATGAACAAACCAAGTCATGCTCAACACGAGCAATATATTCAAATAAATTATATATTCAACACCATCAATGATGAGATTAATTGTGAAATCACCTGCATTGGATAAACAATGAAGTGCATTCCCTGACTCTTCATGATAAACCAGAAGCCAAAAATTATTTTAGCCTGCAGTCATTGATTGATGGCAATAAAAAATGCGCTTATCTATGTATGCTATCAGCACGTACTAAAAATTAATTCAAGCAAATAGCCTTTTTTAATATCTCCTCGGCTGGCATATGTATTTGGCATGGTAGCAAAGAAAACCGGATTTCAAAACATAAATAACTGGAAGTGAGTCTCAAACATTTTCACTGTGGAGAATTTATTTGTACAAAACATGATTTCCGATTCAGACGTGTCATGGAGAGGATATGAATCGAATAAACCACTAATCCACGCTAGCATTATCCAAAATTTTGATCAGGATACTGCTAATTTGACCAGTCAAACTTATGCTGATACCCAATTGAAAGTGAGAAATGGAAGTTTCTTATTACTCGTCTGTTTGGCTACATATCCAACGATTTGGTTCAAGCAGAATAATCAGGTATATATGTGATCATTAATAAAATCAGACGTAAAAAATGCGTTTAGACCCCATTGGATGTTGATCAAAGTTACCCACCATTCTGGACAAACAGAACAAATTTTGATGGTCGAATCGAAGCTGAGCAATCGATGTATAAATCCACGTTAAAATTTCGAACTATAATGCCTAGTATGGCTGGGAAATATGTATGCAAAGAGCCAACGTTGAGCAACGATATTTTGGCCACGTCGATCGATATTATCATTGACACTGATGAAGGTACAGTATGCCATAGCATATGGTGCAGAAATCATATGCATTTTTTCATATCGTGATTTCTTGTAATTTTCATCTTTGCAGGAGTATCGAAATCTAATGGACCATTGAAAATATTACAAGCTGGTTTCAGAGATATCCATTTACCATCAGATATCGGCTGGACTACATCAATTCTTTATTATGTACCTACTGGTTTGGAGATCAGCCAGTATCTTCAGCTACCAAATGGCACTAAAATTCGGCCAGAAATTGAAAAGTTGACGGATACTACCCATAAGTGTACAGTACTTATTACTGATCATCAGCAAGGCGATTATCGATTGATCATTGAATCCACATACGGAAGCCAATCATGCAATCGTACATTCAGTTTCCAAATTCTGAATATTCGTGAACAAAAACTGCCATTCATTGAAAACCCGAAGAATAATTGGCATGTGCACCTTTCCATGGGACGCTTGTATGAACTGCATTTTTTATTTCCTGATCAAGATCTGTTCAGTGTGGTGCCATACAAGCAAATATCTGATCAAAATTGCCAATATACATCGAGTTTTGATGATTATGCTACCGATCAATGCGGCATACTCGGTGTCAGCAGTATTGATCGAAATTTCACAATCGGAATTCTTATGTTAAATGCCACAAATTCGTGTATGCTCCAAATACGAGCTTTGGAGTATGGTCGTTTCTTCTTGCATATTGTGGTATTGGAAAATGCATTGGAAAGATCGACACTGGGTGGTCCACTGGTGGAGGCGTTGCAGGATTTGGATAATCCTGCTAAAACGTACAGATTCAGATGCATGGTACCGATTTGTGATTGGATATCGATTGGATGGTGTTTTGGACAGAAGGATCTTATTGAACGATGCGATTTCATTGAACGAAGTTCGGATGAAGTAGTGGATCTGACCAGAGGCTTGCAGGGATCCTTACTGGATTCCAGTATAAATCTGGCATCCACTCAAATCTCAAATAACATATTCTCGTATGACATTATATTCAGCAATTTCTCAAACAATCATGAAGGATATTATTATTGTATAGTGGTCAAAAGTTGGTACCAAGACTTCACGGATCTCAGTTCATTATCCATGCTTCCTGCAGCCAAGCTGCGTTTATCCATGACCAATAATCTGGTGGATTTCAGTGTGATCAATGAGAATTTTTCTGCACCAAAATTCAAAGCAGAAAAGCGAGTATACAATCAACAGGATGTAGAAGCAGTGAACGGCCATTTGATTGGCTTCTGTGAAGCTGAAGGAAATCCAGTCCCTGTAGTACATTTGATCAGGGCAAATTCGGAATCATACGCATGTCAAGCCATAAATTCTTATGGAATTCTATGGAGAAATATCACCATACTGGAAAATACTGGACATAATGGTCATTTGGTTCTTGTTTTATGCTTGTTTGCTGTGATTTTTATCATAATTGATATAATTATATGTACGATATGGCGGAGAAAGCAAATATCGAAATGAATGCATAATTATGCTATGCTATAACTGATATAATCAATACCTATATCAGCATAATTCGCTTCAAATTTGTCTTATCATTCTACCATATACCACGCACGCCTTTTCAGGCACACATCGACTGTCGGGTAATTGTGACATTTTCACATAACCTGCCACGCAATAGCATCCAGGTATACAGATGTTATTCGGATTAGCTGGGCATTGACGATTCAAGGAATCGCACGATTTCTGGCACCCGTTTCCGCAATGATTGAATTCAGAATTCAGATCGTCGCACGGGATACTGTTTTCTGAAATATATCTGTATACTGAAATGATCAGCTTTCATGCCGATTCAAACCTAAGCAGCAATATGCGTTTTGATAACAGTACAATCCTCTTCCGCATTGCCCATTCATGCATTCGCCTCTCATTGGTAATTTATCTGGGCATTGCGGTTGGTTCGGTGGAGAGCCTTCAACGGGAATCATGGAATTCAGAAATTCATGGATTCATGTCGAATTTTACCAGGACAGCAAAAGGAGTTTTGTAAATATCGGAAGCAATACGAGCCTGGATCGCATGGCTCGAAATCACTACAGTAATCCCTAGTAGCGTATGTTGCGTCCGGACAATAAGGAGAGGAGCCTTCCACTGAAAATGTGGATCAGGAGGCTCTGCATTTTTAAGATTGAAATCTTAGCTTACAAGAACAGCATATATTGCCATTAGAACACACGTGCCTAGGCGGACACCATCCACCGTAATAGCAATTACCAATCGGCGGTTGTCCATCCCAACATATTCCGATTTGTTGACCAAACGTCAAATTTACGATGATGTTGATTGAAACGAAAAATAACATAAGAACGGATAAGTTTAGTATCACTGGCATTTTCGAGTCGAATTTTAGCTCATCCGATTTCAAACGCACACCGTGGAGATGTACAGAAGCGGCACTGTCTTTGGCTGGGTTATAAAATCACTGGTACTCGAGACATAAAAACCTGTCTGGAATGCAAAAATCTCCATCATCCAATGCAAATAAATACTTCATCATGGCCAGGGAAATTGGGATGTGACGAAATTAGCATGCTGAAGTACTTCAGGCACTATTGGACTGGACTGGACTTTGGTTTGCTTTTGTGGAAAAAAGTTGTCATCGGTACGAGTACACCGGTAATACAGGTCACTTTTGTGGCTTTTTATAACTGGACCACTTTTGCGAAAGTTAGCATTGAATTTTGTTGCAGGAATTCCGTAGCAAGCAAAGTGGCAAAAAGCTGTCAATTTTTGCATGGCTTTGCAAAAGCCAGTCAGAGAAAACTAGTCATATCAGTCAGCTAAAAATGGATGATTACTCTAAGTGCAATCGTCATCCCAAACCACGTAGCACTTCCATTGCAATGTCCACCTTTCTTTGCACACGCATTGCACCGATCTGCACTGCAATAGCAATTGATAATTGTGCTAAATGTTCACATCAATAATCTCGCATTTGTTCGATCGATCGTGAGGCATGTGATTTTGCTACGCATCCACAATCACTGGTCACATGTCACCTGCATTGGTCATTGGCGTTGTGCAATGATTACTTTCTTGACTAATCGCAGCTTCAATATGACAAAAATAACATCTTCATTCGGATTGGTCACATTGCAATCGATACTTGAATTTGTGCATTTTTACGTATATTTATCGGCTGGATAATTGGCATCGCACATACGGCAACTTAGGCCATGACCTGTTGCAAAAACTGCCTTGAATTTCTCCAAAATCGCCAAAATCAACCTCAAAAAAATGTTAGTTAAACTAATGATCAACATTTGCATGCGAATAGAAAAAGGAACCGACTTTGGCTTTTCTAAAAGAGAAAGCATTGCGAGAATTCATGACCTCCATTTCGAGTATGCATTCAAAATTGCAACTAGAAATAGTATCGGAATGCGGCAGCCTAATATCAAAAAGATAGGCCTGGATTCATCTAATCAATTGATTCAGAACAGACAGAACTGTGCAATGCTGGTCTACTGTATATTCATCGTTTCAAATGATCATGCATAAAAGTAAAATTTGCATTGCAAAATTTCGTAATTTATGCATCATGACTGTTGGTTTTTGCCAATCGAGCCTTCAAAAAATGTTTAATTTTGATTGAAGATCGCGATATAAGATGCAACGCTTCAAAAATCCGTTTTGAAGAATGCGGCATAGGATGCAATGCATTTTTTATAAGGTCAATCAAATCGGATCTCGCATTTTCCATTCCATGTTTTGGGGCTAGATAAGGAGCCGCCAGTTTCTGCCGTCTTTCGGAATGGTTCCAACATGAAAACCAGTTCGTGCTCTCCTGGCTGACTGGTTCAGCCAATCCCTGCCGTCTGGTTACTCAGCACAACTTCTCGCTGGTTCCAGGCTAGATAAAAAGCGATCGACGTCTTTTCACCCTGTTGTTTATTGCTTGTATCGTTCCGGTCTGGTCTGGTCTTGGCTGTTTTGCATTTTTCTACGTTCGTACATCTAGTAGTTTTTGATACTAAAATTCCGAGCATGTCATTACCACAGGAAATGATCGTAAGCATAAATTGATCAGCGTATCATTTTTCTAATGAACATTCCTTACAGGAAATACCGGATGAAGCTGATGATAAAGAGAGAGTGCTTACGGAATTCCGTCAACAATTTGAGGCTGCTTTGCCTCGAAATCGACATGGATTATTGGTTATGAATTCGATTTATTTCGAAGCACTCCAGGAAAAGTACACTCAAATTGCTCAATTGATGAAGGAAAACGAGGAGAAACGGGTGAAATTTTTTGATAAAATGGTGGCATTTGTTGCCACATTTAGGCCCAGGGTTCTCTCAACTTGGACATAAGTCTCTGAGACAGTCTCTAGACAGATGACTGCGATGATACCCTTGAAGCCTTTGGGCCTCCTGATTATCTGTACAGGACGTGATCCTGAAAGATGACCAATGGGAAAATAGTAGCATTGCTGTCACAGGGCCCAGGCCCAGGGTCATATCGACCCTAGGAGCCTCCTTCATTGGTCTGTACAGACCCAAGAATCTATGATCCTCCTGAAAGATCGTATCCCTTCCAATCATCAAACCTCAAAATCATCCTATTTCAGAAGAAATTATACGCCGAATTGGAAGAATCGAAGAAATTCAAGAAGATCAAACAATGGAATCGCGTAGCAACGTTGATGTACATTCCACCGTATTTTCGTGATTTCGTTGGAATGGTAAGTTTTGAATATGAATTACTTCGCCTAGATATGCGATGATGGAATTTTAGGCTCCAGGACCGAATCGAGATACTGTATTCAAGCAGGAGGAGGGCGAATTGAACGTGTTGGCTGAACCGACTCAAAATTGGACGAAATCGGAGAAAGAGAAGCTATTGAAAGCTGTCATGCAGGCGGCCTTTGAGATTGAAGCACGTGATTTAATCAAACAGTAAGTGGATGAAATTTTCTTGGATGCATGCATTCCAAGTGCTCAGCTCAGCGTGACCGTCTGGTCTGATAAAAACCATTTTTTAGGCAACAAAAATTATTGGACGAATACAAGCTTGCTGGTCCTGACGAACACACGGCCATCGAGAAGGAAATCGAACGCGTGAATAAGAAAATCGAAAAATTCAAGTATGTTTTTGGTTTATTCTGAAATTGCGCAATCCTGAGATTGCTAATATCCTGCGATTTCTTCCAATTATCTCATACTCTCCATTTTTCAGGAAGAAATTCGATTTATCCAAGGTGCCTCAATCATCGATGGATTTAATCGATTGGACTAGCGTTGGGGTGAGTGAGATGATCAATTTTGATTCGCATGTGATAATTGGATACTTATTTTAGGTGCAAACGTTGCGTAGTTCCACCGACTGTCGTTTGGCATATTCCAATTTATTCCGAACGACTTTGAAACCGAATAAATGTTGGAGTGTGGACGAGAAGAAACGATTGATTCGATTGGTCAAGAAGTACGGTGAAGCGGATTGGGATAAGATCGCCAAGGAACTGGAAGTAAGTTGATTCGATCATATATTTCATGGCCAGAATATTCTGGCTATCTTACAGCTGGTATGAATAAATGCTCAATTTCAGGGTCGTACATCGTTCCAATGCTTGGAGAAATATCAAGAAGAACTGAATGAAGAAATGCATCAAAGTTCTTCTTAAAGAATGCAGCTTTTCTTGGAATATATTCCAGGTCAATTTTTTGCATAGTCCAATAATAAGGGGACTGATTGTTGAGATTAGGCCGTGATCTTGTGATTTCTAATTTTTTGGTAGTTTTTTCCTATTTTCGGTAGTTTTTCCTAATTTTGGTAATTCTTTGTCGGCCTCTGTATAATGAGTGGATTTTCTCGTATGAATATCAGTGTACTTGTTCTGTGCTCGAATCGAGAGCCAGCGTATATAATGGATCGAATACGAAATTCGCATGTGATTTCCTGGTGTGTATTCATAACAGCTGTGATCGAAAACATGTATGGTGCATATAATCAATGATCATTCATGTGCGAATTCATGTGCTTCATTATTTGGTTCTGATAACCACCATTTTGAGAAAAGTGAAATCCGGAATGCCCTGTTGAAAGGGTCGTAATAATTGGCTATTCTTGGTCATTGCCTTCTCCGGTCAAACGTAAACGAGCGAAATCCTCGAATATTATATCGTCTTCGCCACCTTCGGCACTGAAAATATGGAGGCGGTTACAGTACGCCCTCATGTTAGAGACCAGGGCCGGGTTTTTCGAACGACTTAAAGTTAAAGGTAATCCCGAGCCCACCGTTAAAGATCCTGGCGAGGTCCTTT
>JAQIWJ010001175.1:0-12854 GCA_034695185.1 Discolaimus major
TTTAATTTCACATAAATCTGATTAATACTTATCGAGATAATACTCTCCGAAGTGGTATACTTACTTCTTAGACACCCCGTAGTACAGGCATCGAACATAAAATGCGTGGGAAGGCGGTACATAAAAACCTATGTGTCACCGAAGGCAGATGCTATGCATCCTGACTCATTACCAGACACTACAATTACATTGCGCAATACGGGTGTTAGATTGCAGAAATTGCGGACGTACACTTGGATTGACATACTTCCGTGACATTCGCAGCTTGTTGCATTGGGAACCGAGAACGTGACTGAACCTGCATGAATGGTCACAGCTGCGTTTTCGAAAAATAATTTGAAATCAGTGAAAACATCCGATATCATGTTCACCCTTCTAATCAATTAATAATGCATCAAATATCTCGTTGTCTATGATCAGGCCCTCAATGATCAACATGATAAAACTGATGCGCAGCAGGTACACAGGATGGTCCATGTAGATTACCCCTCCCCCCGCTTTTACTGATATACTTTAATTACGAAAGGTGGAAAGATCCGTCCATGTTCATATTCGTTTCTCAATCGGCCCAGAGAAAGTCAGCACCTATCACTAGCGTGCACCGTTTCGGATTTGGATCAGAACCACTAATGTCGAATCAGAGACAAGAGAAAATCAATGCGATCAATGCTTGTATGGTTTGTGGTGATGAGATCAGAGGGATCAGTTCGATCGCTTGTGATCCATGTAAAGCATTCTTCCTGAGGAATGCATTCAAGCCAAATGCGGTAAGCTAGTTTATCAAACACAATATGACTGCAAAGGTAAAATTTTTTAGCTGGATAGTTTATCCTGCGTGTATCAAAATAACTGCGTAATCAATGTGGCCACAAGGAAGAAATGCAAGAAATGCAGATTGGAGAAATGCTTCAAAGTATGACGTTTGGGCATGCAAAAAATGGCTGCCTTGTCAGCAAAATTGGCTCCACATTTGCTGAAGCAAAAATCTGCGAATTTTAAATATTAGGTTGGCTTGATGAAAGAATGGCTGGCTAATGAGGAAACGAATAATAGACGTCGTCAGTATGTGGACATAAATCGCAAATTATTCCAAGAGCAGCGATTTGGGGATCAGGTTCAACAAGGCACAATAGTAGTAAAAAGAATTTCACAGTGAGTTTCGTGATTTGATTGATTGCAAGTCTTATCAGCTGGCGGAATCATTGCTGTGGCTACTGCTGGTAATAATTGCGGTACCAGCTTTCAGTTTTGCAACTTTACTTGCAGCATGCAATGCAATTTTAAATTTGTAATTTCTATCGCCTTTAGGTCATCTGACGGATCAACAGGAAGTGGCTCATCATCACATCCATGCGATCCATATGTCACACCATATCAAAATGTCAACTTGCCAGTAACGTCAGCATCGAAGGATCATGAGTCACCTAGTCATTACGAGGGGGTTTCAAGTATACAAAGTAAGCACGAGGTCTGTTATTTTCGCTTATCAGCAGGGTGTCGTGATTTAGGACTTTATGCATGAGCAATTTGAAAAGTGAATGCATTTAATTTACTGATCGAGAGCATTATGCCTGATTAGTCTAGTTCAAAGCATGTCTTACGACCTTGGCATTTTCATGGTACTCTTTCCTGGTTTTTGAAATAACAGCATTGCTATGCAATGAGGATTACTATAGTACTTATCCAGAAATCACTGATTAGATTGCGCAATATCATAATACACATAGGCTGAATGTCCAATTTGGCTTTCTGATATTAGTAATTTCTTGTCAGCTGCCACAAACACAACCACAAGCGTCGATAACAATGAGTTGGTCAAAATTCCGAGAACCGCTTTCATAAATCTGTTGGCCCATTGCGAGCTGTTTCAAAAAATGAAATGCGGCCAATGTCCAAGACCACCGATCCTGGATCGCGCTCGTAAAATTTACGAAATGGGTGGCCTAACCAATGTTCAGCAATTGGAATGCCTGTGCAAATGTTCTTGCGAAACCGCGAATAAACAAGAAGATGAATTTGAAGAAGATGAAAGCGTTTCACTGGGATTTCCACCTGGTCCAGCCGTGAGCAATGTGTTCAGAAAACAGGAGCTGCTGAATGCACGGGAAATAGTCATGAAAGGCTTGGCTGCGGAAATAAATTATGGTTGGGACAATTCACAACCAACAGTACCAGTGAATCTTGATCAGTATCCGGATAGTGTGAAGACGGTAGGATCTTCACTTCTGGCTGTCGGATAGCGCAATCTGCATTCCGGTATCCCAGTGCAAAGAAAAATGAGCGAATTTTTCAGGTAGAGGTGTATGCCAGACGCATTATTGAAATGGGAAAATACTTTTGCGCGTTTCAATTCCTAGGAAAAAGAGATCAGATGATTTTGCTGACAGGTACATAGCTGCCATTGAAAGCTAACCTAATGATTCCTGATCATAGGTAGCGTCCGTGAGTGCATGATGATCATAAGCGCAATCAATTTTTTCCACGATCTGGACGCTTGGCGACCACTTGGTCCGGATCATCCATTCGTGATGCCTTTGGAAGTTTTGAAAACCATCAGTCGTCATATTTTTGATCCACATTACAAGTAACGTCTTACATTGCTCAATGATAATTGAAGTAAAAACTCTGATCACTCCATAGATTCGTCAGATCATTCCATCCGAGTTGGTCGAAAGATATGATCGTAATGCAAGCATTGATGGCCATTTGCTTATTCAACCCATCCCGGCCAGGATTGGCTAATCCAGGCGCAGTTCACCAGCAACGCGAATGCTATTATAAATTGATCCTAGAGTATTAGATTTGCAATTTGCGTATGCAGAAGTCGACATTGAGTTTTTAGGCATTTCGAATCACTGCATGGCCGATCGGATGCTCAACGAATTTACAATCAACTTATGATTCGTATGGATTGGTTGAGTCAGAAGATCAGTCACATGCAACCGTATTATCACATCCACTTGTGCTCTCGGAAAATGAAACCGTTGTCACTGGAGCTGTTACCGATCGATCCTTCACCTTAATTTGGTATATCTCATGATATAAATACTATGGCTCAATTGTGTCAACTAATTTTTTCCAGCTAAAAAGTAATCATGATATTTTGATACCGATATTCAGGAATGTTTATCTAAATATATACAGTATGTTGAATTCCATCAATTTTTCGCAAGACATTTCAAAAATCAACTGCTTGAAGTGATCGAGTAATTTTTCTGCATGCATCCAGATTTACTTGCCCAGCCGTTTCTGGCACAGTGGCTGGATATGTCAAACTGTGTCACAGCTTACGAGAACTTTTACTGGATGGAAATCCATTATTTTTGCAAGCATGAATGCAGGATCTTGTGTGTCGTCAATGTATGTGAATGAATACTGAACCAAAGAATAGTCACATATTACGTGACACTAGGATCAAGCACTACATGAAGTTTGCTGCACATCCTATTGCTAACATCCAAATTATCATCCTGTGACGAAACTAATCGGCGCCACCAGTGATCTCGCATTCTCTGGGCATATCAGACGCCTTCCCTTCGACTTCATGACAGTACTTGATGTATTCCAAGTACTTCCGCACCACTTTTTTCACATCCCCATACACTGATTCGCCACATTTCTCCACAATCATCGGCTTGACGCATGGAAACAGACATTTCATGTACCTTGAATAAGGAAATCATAAATCCGATTTATGTAGAATTGATAGCCTTACAGGCACTGATTCTTCATAAATGTTTCCACTGGGACGGTGGACGCATGATGACTGTAGTGATACGACGTACCGTTTCTACTGCTGCTGTGACTGCTGCTAGAATAACTGGAGCCACTACCGCCGCTGCCATGGGTACTGTTGCGACCGCCACCTCGACGACCTCCTTTGATTATCCCACGTTTTACACGGTGAAATTGGTGCATGTTCCTCAAATATTGCCCACATTTCGTTTCGTTATTGCATACGGGATTGATTTCATTTGTGGCATCAACAATGCATCGCATATTCTGAACCAAATCTAAACATATGTCATGTTGATCATAATTTTGCGATTGATGGTTAAGTTAACTGGTTTCATAGCAAATGAATTGCGTGATTGCATTATTCTTCAATGCCTTCAATTGTTCTGGGCTCTCTGGACACTGTTCGAAACACTGCTTGCTGGCATTGGTGGACCTAAAGTAATGCTTGAACATGCGATACCATACTTTGATTTTGGATCAATTTTCTATCTGATCATGTAAAACTAGCTTACTCGCATAGCATCTCATAATACTCCACAGGCGTACTGGTATGAGCATGATGACTTCTCTCCAATTCTGCGGTGCAATTTCTTGTGCATCTTTCAGCATCTCGACTTTGACCAGGCGCAAATGATCGACCACTGGTTCCCAATGTTGGCATCGCATGCATCATGTCGGCAATTGGATCATGATCATCTTGGTGATCGATATGGCCAGATTGTTCTTCTGAACTTTCACTGCTTCGTTCGTTTTCATGGCAGAATGCATGAAGCATGAACGAAGAAGTGATCACTGAAAAAAACACGTTTTTCAGACATTTTTCATAGGGCCAGACTCCATCTGGATTTCGTCAATCATGTGCCCTTATTTCTAGCAAAATCATATTTTACTTACACGCAATAATTAAAATGGTCTTCATATTATTTCAAGTCAGAAGATGTACTTATGTTCAGGAAGATCCAAAAGAAGTTGGGTGAATACTTGGCACCTCCAACGCGAAGGCGGTAATTTTGCATTGCTAAACCATAAATCAATTTGATAAATGGAAATATTTGCGCTTTTGTCTGGATAGAATATGCTTAAGGTTAGAATTGCTAAAGACTAGGAGGAGGATTCTCCCAGAAGTTTTGATGTGGACGTTAAAGCCCCCGGAAATTCTGGATTTGCATGACTTTGAGATTCGATATTTCTCTTTTGAACAGTATTCCTGCTAATGACAAACTAAAGTGAGCATCAGTGACTGGTCATGGACATAAATGACATTTAATTGTGCAAGATATTCATAATCACTGTGTCTAATCATAACAAAATATCATGAAAAGCACCATTCACAGAATCATCTCTTTTCTGCCTGTTCAATGCTGATAAGCACAGGCCTCCATGAATACCCCATGTCATCTAGGCGACATCAGCCACTGCCTCGCATTCCCTGGGGAATTCCGATCCCTTCTGTTCCGCTTCATACATGAATTTCATGAATTCGTATACCTTTCTCATGACCGCTTTCGCATCATCAAAAGCCGATTGACCACATTTTCCGACCAACGTCGATTTGCTGCACGAAAGCATGCATTTCGAGTATCTATAAAAATCTCAAGATAACATACAGTTGATATTTGGTGGATTTGATTACTGGCAGTGGTTTTTAATATGCACTGTCCAGTTGATGGGGCGGTGATGACTATGGTGATAGTGGCGGCTGCTGTTATAACTGCTGCTGTTGCTCCAACCGCGTGAACCACCCCATGATGAACTAGTGCTGTTGCGCCTGGCCGGCCTGCTCGAGCCACTGCCTTTTATCCCACGTTTGGAACGTCCACCAATTTCAGAATGAATCACATTCAAATATTGGCCGCATCTGGTCTCATTGTGACAAATGTCAATGGTCTCGTTCCTCACGTCCATGTAGCACTGCAGATTTTGAACGAAACCTGCAAGGACCTCAGCAAAGAAAAATTGACTGACAATTTCGTCAAAGGCTATTACTTGTCTCAAAGCAAATGAAATGAACCATTTCGGAGTACTTTGCAGCCTTGGTCTTATCAGGGCTATCTGGGCATTCTTCAATACAAGCCTGGGTTTGATTGACAACCCTACAATAAGCAGTTTATAAATGAATCAACTGTGACGTAATCACCTTACTGGCAAATAGCTCTCGCATACTCGGATAGTTGATTTGACTGGAAAGCGCTTTTCCAAATTTCACTGCAATTCCTTATGCAACGTTCAGAATTTCGGCTTTGGCCAGGTGCGAATGATCGACCACTGGTTGTCATTTTGGGCATAGAACGCAACATGTGAGTAAAGTGACCATGGTGACCATGGTGACCATGGTGACCATGGTGACCATGGTGGTTATCGTGATGGACATCCTCTTCAGAACTTTCGCTACTGTGGTGGTCATGGATGCAGAAAACCTGCACCATGCAAGCAGCGAGCACTAGAAAGCAGAAAATATTTTATGATTATGACAATCTCTGACCTTTATCTCGGTACACATTCTGCCTGCTCAGAATTTAAAAAAATATGGTAACAAATTGCACATGATTTACATGCAAAAATAATTGCATAATCTTTTACTTACATCCCAAGACCAAAATCGTTTTCATCTTGCTTCCAAATCTTTTCGCAGTGTGTCTTCTGGTAGAAAGCAATGACTTTGTTTCAGCCAAATACCCAAGCTCCAAATAGAAAGATGCTGTTTTCGAGTTTCTGAGGCCAAACATGTTGATTAATGACCCCAACTGTGTTTTCGACAAACCTTCATTACACCGGAATTTAACCGAAAGCAACGGTATTGATGATACGTGTGGCATATGCATATATTTTCCTGGACTATCAAGCATGGCGAATCGATTCGATTGGCGTCGTCAAAATGAAGTAATCAGGCCTCTATCGGAAATCGATAATTTTGATCAAATCCTGAACAGCGATCATACAATGAAATATATGTGGTTTTTAGAATCAGCGTGTCAAGCTTCCCAGAAATGAGAGTTTCATTCATTGATATTGATGCATTTGAATCAATAGTGCTGAAACTGGAATTGTGTTAGTCTGCACGGATGCTTCATAAATTTAGTCTTGACTGCGTTCCAAAAAGATGAACTAACGCATAAATCACATGTGTAAACCTCAACCGCCATAACCTGATCCCCCTTTCAAATAATGCTTATGACAAAACTGAATGTGCACACGTGCTAAAGTATGGTTATTGATTTTCAGGTTAGGCCAAAAGACAGGAGGGCAGAGGGGATCAGCTTATGGCGGTTGAGGTTTAATTTATCATCCAGAGCCCATGGTATGTAATGATATGTCATTATTCATTTATAGTATAATGTCATACTACAACAAAATGACAGGACAAACGATTATTACATCCAACCTATGTACTGTGGGATATTTATCTTACGTTAATAAGGACAAAATCAGTTGTAAAACCGTTGCGTTTCAAATTCTGCACTGAATATATTGGTGCTACTAAGCAAGTTTTGTCTAGCGGATTTTATTCATGGCGTTTGGTATGGTGGATATCATGGAATTTAGTTCTGTATAGTTCCAGTAAGATTTAGTAAAGTTGCAAAATCCCACTTATCATTTATTTCCCAAAGCACTTGAATGATACTAATCATAAGCTTTACCATAACCATACTGAAAACTGACGCATAAGGGGCACATCGTCTAAGCGCCTTCGCCATACGGCAATTCACCCGAACAATGACATCCTTCGCAATGAATGTATTTATCCACACCAGGGAATATCTCGTTTGAATTCAAATCAGAGAAAAGGTATGGAAAGTCGTATCCGAATGTTGATAGGGGACCAAATTGAGCATACATATATCCTTTCTCTTTACATCTGGTTATATAATCCTGATACGTGCCTTTGTCAATTGCAAATGTTTGAGAAAACCTGTCGGTGTAATAGATCCAGTCTCCTGAAAATCAGCGCTTTTCGGTATGCCAATGATGTGTGCGTGAAAATAAACGTGTGTACAGTACTACAGTATAACGTTTACATACCATAGGTATACGCATATGGATAGAATACTGCATCACTCCAGGGTTGGGCCTTTTCAATGCTATACAATGGATATCTTGAACGCTTTTAGGCGTTGGTGTTAGTGGAAATTCCTCTCCATATTTGTGGTCCTTCACCTTCAGGCGGAATTTCGCATTCCAAGCAAACGCGCTACCATTCATCAGTCGTTCCAGGGAAATGTGAAATGTGGGAGGCTGGCATTGGCAATTCATAGACATAAGTTGCCCACTAATCATGGCATGGAAATAAGAAAACAACGCATATTTGCAAGGCTGAATGCAATTGCAACTGGGGAAACACATTTGATGCTCATAAAGATCATGCATGTGCTGATGTGATTGCTTGTAGTGAAATCAGGCAAGTGTCTTAGTCTGGATTACTGTAATCGCTGCTGGAAGTCTCTTTTGCAATGATTCCAGCATCTGCTTGCTCTGGCCATAATTAGCGCAATTGCAAATTTTTGCAAAAGCTTTCTCCTCGTACAATGATCCTATGAATTATTTTTAATTTACATGTGTCGTAGCAATCTTTCCTGGTGAAGGATGTTGACACTAGGCCAACAATTGCAATTCAGGAGGTATTCCAGACAGACAAAGTGCATTAGGATCAATCGAGATGACATCATGTAGAGCCGATGAATACGTTTATACTGTTAATTTGATTTTATGGTGGTGTGCATGCGACTAATCACCAAATAGTCTCGGACATCAAAGCACAATGCTATGATTCTGCTCCTGTGTTTCAGTGTCACATGTTGACATAAGGAGGACCTGGATATCTAAACGCTATCATCTAATTCATTCTTTCCAGTATCACTACGATTTCTTCATTCAACAGAAGCCAAGCATTCTCTCGGCAAATATTCCGATCTTCCTCCAGATTCGTAAGTTCCAGTCAGAACTTCTTGGAACTTCTTGATGACATTGATGGCATCGGTCACAGCCACTTGACCACAAGTCTCAGCCACCTTTGGCTTGGCACATATCGCTATGCACTTCCCCCATCTGGAAGCAGAAAAATAGAAGGGATCAATCTGTCGTGTCAGTCAGTATCGTTACCTGCATACAGTGTTGAAGTAATTCTTGTATATCCCTTCGTAACAACGCCGGATGTTCTCACCATCTGTGTCATTGGACTCGCACTGCCGCGAGACAAGCGAATCTTGATCCAGAAGTCCACATTTCGCCGCACTAGTGCAGGTTTCATATGTGGAATTGCCTGCATCGATTATGCATTGCAAGTGTTGGAGTAACGCTTCAAACATGTACACTGCCATTTTGGTCAAAATTTGTGAACTGATAACGGCTTACTTGTCTCATAGCATGCATACCGAGACGCATCAACTTCTTTCAACGCCTGTGTTTTGGTGCTACTTTCTGGACATTGCTCAAAGCAATCTCTGGTCGAATTATTGACTCTGAAATCCAAGGATTAGTTGAAGCCTTTTGTGCAAAACCAATTATTTTACTCGCAATCAATTCTGAAGGTATCTACAGGCGACACGCCCTCCAGAGCTGCGTATTTCTCACGCCTCCTCCGTTCCCTCAGGATGTTGCAATTGGTCACACAACGGACTGCGGCTTGGTTGTCCATGGGTCCAAAGCGGCGGGCGCCAGGAACTCCTGAGCCTTTCATGGCATTGCGGAGCGTGTTGATATGACCGCCGCGATTACCCTGATCACGTTCTTCTGAGCTGCTACTACTTCGATCTCGGCGATTGGACAGCACTTGGGCCGTGCAGATGATCAATACTGCAATAACAGTACTTTTTTAGCCATTTTCGTTCATTGAGCATAGCTTTATTACCTGTGAAGAACAGAATCACCTTCATTGTTGGAAGTTCAGAATCGAGAATTCTGTTAGAAAAGCTATGGTGTTTTCAAGGCTGTAATGAATGTGTTCTCGCCTTTTTAAGCCCAGGAGCCTGATGGCATTTCCGTTGCAGCTGTGACTATTTATCTTCAACACAGTGATATTTGTGGTCCTTTATCTTCAGATGGAATTTCATTCCAGGGAAATGTGGGAGGTTGCCACAGGGGCTTTTAGGCAAGCTGCAGGAAAAAAATAGGAGAAAGTTGTTAGAAACTTTTGAAAACCGTGAGCGTTTGGGTGAGATGGGGGAGGAAAAAGCTCCATAGAGCAAAGGCTTCTCAATAGACTTCAAATTCATCGCCTACATAGTTTAGGAATCGTGGGATGTTGATGCCAGGTAGGTAAAGCTGGCTGAAGAAGGTTCTAAGCTTTTTCAAAGCGATAATAAATGTGTTGACGCTTTTAGGCGTAGGCTTCAGAGCAGGCATTTCCGTTAAAGCTGTGCCTTAATCTTGAACCAGTGATATTTGCGGTCGTTTATCTTCAGCTGGAATTTGGCCTTCCATTCTGGAAAGCCTGAACCATTTATCAAGAAAGCATTCCAGCGAAACGTGGTGAACGCTAGCATAGGGTAATTTTTAGCCAAAAGGTTCAGAAAAAGGCAGCACTGTAATTTTATTCAGCATTCTTGGCTTCAGCATGAAAAGTTCAAATTTGTAAAAACCTTGAATAGTAAGTGTATCACTTATTCGCCAAAATTGCTAGTCTAATTATCACACATCAGATTGCTAGATCAAGGCGATACATTATCAAATTTGCAATCATTTCCTTTCTATCATGGCTCCACAACTATTTCAAACGTCAACTGTCAGCATGCATTCGCTTGGTACTTCTGCGGATCTTTCCTGAATTTCGAAAGCATCTCTGATGAACTGCTGGCCTTTCTTGATTACATTGATCACATCGGTCACAGCTGCTTGACCACACTGCGCAGCAACCTGCGGTTTGATGCAGTCCACCATGCATTTTCCCCACCTGTAAGCATCAGGGTCAACAGGGAATATGCCAATTATTTTGTGAAAGGACATACTTGCACATATACTTCATATTGAGAACTTGCTTCGCTTGTATGCATTGTTCCATGGCCTCTGTTTGCCCTGTGAAATTCTGGTAACACTCTTGCCATTGAACACGGAGGTAGACCTTTTCGTTATAACTACCGCATTTTTCATCGATGGTGCATGCTGGCAGGGTTGAATTTACAGTGTCAATTATGCATTGCAAATGTTCTTTCAAAGCTGAAAATTACGATGCAATTCTGCAGTAAATTTTAGTATTCCTTTCTTACTTGTCCCTTGGCATGCATAGAGAACAAGATCAATATGCTTCAAGGCCATTGATCTATCTTTGCTTTCTGGACATTGCTCGAAGCAGGGTCTGGTGGAATTGCGCAATCTGAAAGAGAAATGCCAATAATAGCGGGTAGCTTGCAAATATGAGTGGGTATCGGTTCTTACTCGCATTCAATTGCAGCATACTCTACTGGGGGCGTATTCCACGGAGTGGGATCTCTCTCTTGGTATTTGCGCCAAAACAATTGGCTACAATTGTAGACGCAACGGACAGCGGCCTGATTTTCTGTTGGCCCAAAGCTTCGGGCGCCCACTTTGGCGCCGATGGCATTGCGCAGCATGTCCAAATGCACACCGCGGTTGCCCTGACCGCCTTCTTCCGAACTGCCCCTGCCCATCACTTGGGCAGTGCAAATGATAAGAACTGCAATGAAAATTCAGTCAAATCGCAGACAAATGAGAAAAAACGGAAGTATATAAATTCACACTGGCAAATGCAATTTTCTCACCTGCGAATCCCAAAATCACGTTCATAGCTGAAAGTTTCAGAGGCAATATTATCAGAGCAGAGAATACCAACCGATTGTCTGGTACCGCAGATCAACTTCCTCAGGGAGTTTTATGTGAAAAGAGTGGGTGTTTGAAATGGTTGGCATTTCGTTTGTGAGAATAACTGTGCCTGTTCCTCTTGAAATCAATGATAACATTTGGAAGGTGATTTATAGATGGCAACTGCTGGGATAAAGCTTTCGCCTTTTTTAGCCTGGAAACTCAAGTGCTATTGATCACATTTTATGGAAATGTGGGACGCTGGCGCAAGGCAGCTTTTTTGCCTGGGTGTGTTTATTATTGGAAATGTTAATGACATAAGCAGATTCTGCAAAAGTTTTACTTGTGCACTATATGCCTATACTCAGTGACCGACCAATTGAACGTGTCACCGGCTCTAATGACTTTCCTCCACTCATAGCATAGCTTGCTTATCACCTTAACAATCACGTTTATCTCTTTATTTCAAGCATCAATTGTCACCATGCATTCTCGTGGTAATTCAGCAGATCTTTCTTGAACCTCGAAAGCATCTCTTATGTACTGCTGGCCTTTCTTGATAACGTTGATCGCATCAGTGACCGCCGCTTGACCACATCGCTCAGCAACCATCGGTTTGGTACATGTGATTATGCATTTTCCCCACCTGCAATAATCAGTCAGCAGAATGAATAAGGAATGCAGCTATTTTATAAAAATACATACTTGCACACATTGTTCAAAATGAGGACTTCGTTTTCATTTCGGCACCGTTGAAATTCTTCCGATTCTCCAGTGAAATTCTGATAACAGTCTTGCATTCGACTGTAACGGAAGACCTTTTGTTGAATACTGCCGCATTTTTCGTTACTGGTGCACGTTTCCCGAAATGAATTCACAGTGTCAATGATGCATTGCAAATTCTGCTTCAAAGCTGAAAATGATGATGCAGTTTTCTGCTGTAGATTATTCTCGGTTCTTTCTTACTTGTTTCGTGGCATGCATAGAGAAGAATGTCAGTTCGTTTCAAATGCAATGATCTATCTTTGCTTTCTGGACATTGCTCGAAGCAGAGTCTGGTGGAATTGTGCACGCTGAAAGAGAAATATAGCTGGTAACTTGCAAATACGATTGGATATGGGTGCTTACTCGCATTCAATTGCAGCATACTGTACTGGAGGACTCATTGGACCTGGGTCTTGCTCTCGCCTTTTGCGCCAAAGCATTTGGTTACAGTTGTCGAAGCAACGGACAGCGGCTTGGTTGTCAGTGGGCCCAAAGCTGCGGGCGCCCACTTTGGCGCCGATAGCATTGCGCAGCATGTCCAAATGCTCACCTTGGTTAGCCTGACCGCCTTCTTCTGAGCTGCCCCTGCCCATCACTTG
>JAQIWJ010001176.1:0-12851 GCA_034695185.1 Discolaimus major
TTGCATGCGTCTTCAAAATCGATACAGGTGATTTTGTATGTTGTGCTATTACAGTACGGCAGAGTCAAATTTCTTGCAGCAGAATTCTTTCTGAACGTGACCGATTTCGCTCGATGCAATTTCCGATGCACGTGGGGATTGTGCGATCATATGCGCACGGTTTGTCAGCTTCCACTGTGTAATCGATCAGATAATTCATAACTACCATTTCATGGGCATTGCGCAATTGAGGTTTCGCCGTTCCTGATGTTATCAGTGTATCGCGTTCGGACGGTTCACCCAATGGGTAAATCAGCAGATCGGTACCGAAAAGTACATGGAAAGGGATGCTTACATTCGCAAATGCTGATATATGGACACCGAATTGGTTTTTCGAATCGACAGTGATGCTGATACCTGTCCCAAACGAAGCTTTCATTTTGTAACAGAAATATTGGTTGAACGGATGTGATGTCTGTCTTCGAAGATCTCCTAAGCACATATTTTCTGATGAACCGTCCATTTGAATACGCATGTGTTGGCAGATATATTGAATTAGCTTGTCATATAACCCATCGATTTTCGATTTATTGCTAAGGAGGTGATCAATGTGGTGTACGCTTGTATTCTCATAATGAATTATCGATCGATTGCTAATATCGCCGCCATCCAATGCACCAATATGCGTGAAAATTTCCCAGACGCTTTCCATAATCGGCTGATTCCAATCGGCATTCTTAATGTCCATCGCATCGAGATCGGTTTCCAGTAATTTCTGGAATATCAGTGAGGCAATATTCCACCTGGTCGCTTCCAAGTCATGATTACTGGCAATTTTAGCTGCTTCTTTCTTAAAATTCACAAAATTGTGAGCAGCCAATTTTTCGCATGGCTCACAATGTGCACTGGACTTCCTCAATTGCAGATGTTCAGCAATTTCATTCAGTGAAGCAGGTGAATATGGCATGCAGAAAACCAAAGCTGGCGAACCGATATTTGGACTGTGTGAGGTGAGTATTTCCAGATGAGATGCACTATTATTATACAAATACTGAATAATCAGTGGTCTAACATCTTTTACTGTAAGTCCGATCAGAATAATCAGACCGCATGCCCAGATCATGCATTTCGTTTTGCTAGGGCAATTCGAAGTAAATGGCCGCATTGCAGAAGGAACTGATGCAGAACTGATAGCCGCAAGAGCTTGTCTAGCCGTTCAAAATAAGGCACCTCATTAGTGCTTTTTGTATGAAATGATAGCTGTGAGTATGCAAATAATCATTAGCACATTTTATGCAGAATACAAAACTTTACCAGAAACTTTCAGCGCAAATATACATAGTGTACATGTTGGTAATGAGGACATCGGTTATTGATGGCATTCATAAAAACAAAGTTCTTCAAGTGCACTTTGGTGCACGAATCCGCATAGAAGTGCTAGGAAAATATTGCGCAATAATCTGGTTAGCTGAATTTGCAATCAACCACATGTCTGAATTGATAAACTGTACAGCACTTCAGCAAAATCATGGCATTTTCAGGTGATTGGGTCTGGCTAATAAGAACCTACATAGCTGCATAAATTTTGAGTTAGCTCAACCATGGGTAAGCTAAAAGTATCAATTTCCCGCACTCTGTTACAGGAAGGATCAAATTGCATCCACACGCCATCATAGGCATCAAATCGACCCTGTCAGTCAAACTTTGTCCTACAAGAACATTCTCTACCAATCGAAAATTGGAAAAAGCTAAATGGATTACGAAGATCTGAGGAAAATGTCAAAGATTTTCTCAACGATTTCATGCGTGGTGGATGTGCTGAGCATCATTACATGCATCATATCCATATTTGTATTCATCCAATTAAGATCACGTGATCGATTTTATATAATCTTACTATTGATCAGCATTACTCAGGTGGTTGAGAATATAGTCGATATCCTGGGTTTCATTCAATCACAATTGTACTATTCATATCATTCACGGCATTTTATAAAAATACTCAGTATGTACATTTGGCCATTGAGGTATGCGTCAGAAACCAGTAGATTAGGTCTGATCATGTTCTTATTGATCGATCGATTTTGGAAACGTCGATATGGCTGTAGTATGTCACGTGCACAATTCTTCAAAATCTTGATCACCATTTTCGCATTTGCTCTTGTCTATACTATTATGGAAATGATCGAAACGTGGATTTATGGATACCCGATTCACCTCAGAACTTTCGTGAGCATCAGCCTCGTTGTATTGGTCCTGATTCCGTACATAATCATGGTTCAATTGGCCATATTCATTGCGGTTCCTTTTATGAAAGAACCATTGGGCGGGAATTATGAACATCAATGCGAACGTGGAAGAACAAAAGTGGCCCTTCTGAATAGCGTATGTTATATGATTTCCAATACCAGTTCCATTCTATTCTTGTTCGAATATCTTCTCGAAACTGACACAACTTACACAGCGATCCTCGTTCTCTGGTGCCTGCACATGTTCATATTTTCTTTGAATATTCTTACCGATTTCGTCGTTTATGTTATATTTATGCCAGATTTCAGGAGAGAATGTCTGGGTTTGGTATCCAAAGTGATGCAACGATGTGGATATGCAGGATTTGGATATCGAAGTGATACGAGATCTTATGGAGCAATGGAACCTGATACGGAGAGTATATTGAGTGAAAGTGATCAGAATCATGTTACACAGTGATTGGAGTTTAGGAGGTGGGTGTGGTTGTCTGTAGCAGGATAGTTTGGTGCAATAGATAGCATTATCTGTGATATCTAATCAATTGATTTGATACTGCCGTTTTATATCATGATATATGCTGTGATAAAATATTCAATGATAAGAAGCTCAGAAATCCGGAGATTTTGCATTTGATCAAAATCAAACTATTACAATGGATTCAATAATCAGTATCATATGTCAAATTGTCATATCAGCTTGCATCTAGGAATGCCGAGATATCTGTTTCATCAAACCTCCTACTCAAATTCCAAGCATCGCCCTGGGTTTTTCAGTATTCCAGTTCTCCCATACCATAAAATGAATCCGTATTATATTTTATCCTGTGTACGTATTGTACTGGATTTGCTTGGATTATTATCCAGTATTTTATCCGCCCTAGTCTTCAGCCGACGTCAATTGCGATCGAGAGATCCATTTTACATTCTCCTCCTGCTTTTGTGCATTGATCATATTGCGCAATGTATTATCAATACCATATTTTCTATTGTGAGAATTGCGGGTGCCAATCTCCGTTTCAGTTTTTGGGTAGCCGTCGTTTGGGACATTTACTGTTGTGTTTTCACAATTGAAGTTTATCTTATGGTTTTCATTGTGATTGAAAGATGGTGGAAAAACAGACGTGGTATTGGATTATCTGCACTGAAAGTCATGCAGATATGCAGTGTTATTTTCATTCTAAGCCTGGCTTACTGTATGCCTATGTTTTTCGATCGACGCTGGAATCAAACTTATAAAACTATCTACTATTTTTGGATACAATTGTTCATGTGGCTCTTGATCCCATATTGTATCATATTCGTATTCTCCATCATGATTGCTACGAAATTCTTCAAACAACCCGTTCCTGGACACGATTTCGAGACTCGATGCGATCGAGGGCGGGTGAAAGTGGCCCTGATCATTGCAATGTTCTTTTGCATGTCCAATTTATTAGATGATGTCATGAGATTTTGGTACGAACACCATATGGATTCGTTTCTGGTCGTGCAATTTTTTATAATAAGCGCCCATTCGGTTCTGTATTCAGCAAATATGATCATGGGTAGCATCATATTTTTGCTACTCTTACCCGATTATCGACGTAGTCAAAATGCTGCAATGCTGTGGATGTTTCAGAATATTTCCAAGCAATTTACAAGGTGACACCATGGAATACAGTGAAATGGAAAATGATGGTCAGATGAAAGATGAGGAAGATGAGACTGGGTCAAATTCTGATAATGTAGATAATCAAGGCATTGCTGATGTAAAGATTAGTGGTGATTGATTTTTTGTCATGGGTCAACAGAAATGCATGTCAATATCAGATATTCTCTGCGAATCGCTAGCAATGTCACTTTTTGCACAGTAAACTGTGACATTCAATATCAGCATTGCATGCATACAGACCTATGCAATATTTTTGTGACAAAAATTCGTGTCAATCAATAGCTTGATCACTGCTTTGATACCATGCATGAGCTTTCACGAAAGACATGAGAAATTCTTCAGCCTGAGCGATGGTTGTCGAAGTTTCCATAGAGGAGCTGGATGGCTTTTAGAAATATAATTGATATACGCAGGTATAAACTTCTTTAATTCATTCACCCTCTCTACACTGTGCCGTGCCCATCAAAGGTCAATTCAATTTTTCAAACGGGACGGCCAATATGAATAACTCGTCAAACACCGAATGTCAATGGTACAAAAATGTAAACCCCTCTGTCTTTTTGGCAACTTACTTCATATCGGTTCCAATTTTCGTCATTTTCGGATTAATTGGTAATATCTTGTGCATGATTGCTTACCGTAGCGAAATTAAAACCGAGAGGGCTTACATGTATCAAATATATTTGACCGTGTGCGAAACTTGTCGTACAGTAAGCTTTGCCATGTATGTTTTCTTTCTATCATGCAAGCGCCTGAAAGCACAGTGGCTTATAAGGAATTTTTATTGCATGTCTTTCATGCTATCCGTGGTTTTCCCCTTATTGGATTCATTTGAGACAATTTGCTTATTGATGTCCATTGCTATGGCCAGTGACCGATTGTACGCTATGCTGAAGCCAGTACAGTACAGGAAACTGAGCCACGCTCTTAACCAAAAGTTGGCTTTGTCAGCTTGCTTCATCTTTGGTTTTTTAACTAACATTTGTAACTGCTTTCGATTGATTCCAGTACAAATAGGCGATGGTAATTACAACTACGATGTGAATGTCGATTTTGTGGATTCAACGCTGGCCCAAGTGCTGGACAAATTTCGTGATATCTTCAGAATCATTGCGCTGATAGTATTGATTTTGGGGAACATGGGAGTTGTATTGGCTTTTCGCAAATACTCAATGAAGGCGAATACTGTACAACAAGGGAATACAGGTGAACAGGAGAAGAGGAAAAATCAAGAGAAAGTCTTGGTAATTTTGGCATTTTTTGAATGCCTGTTCAATTCCATATCAATGTGCGCATTGGTGGCATTGTTTCTGACACTTTATGCTTACCCTGATTTTCAATTATGTGAAGGTAAACTATGGATGCCTTTGATTGACCTATTCGTTTGCATATGTGAAAATTCCAAATTTTATATTATCTTGGCTGTAAGTAGGAAATTTAGGAAGTTAGTCGTGGATTCTTTGAAAGCATTGAGATCTAGTAATGCTGTTATTGTGGTGAATTCGCTTAAGTAACTGAAATCATGCATTTTTTTTGGAAAAAGATTTTCTATTTTTAATGACAGCATGCACTGACTAAATGAGTAATAATATTGGCTTTATTGTATGCATCAAATATTGCATTTCTTTATTCGAGTCTCAATGAGACCGATTGGAGTGCTGTGGATTTTTCAAGTTTGATCTACAGTATGACCATTCTGAAATGGCAGATGCATGTGCGTCATGACACCCTACTGTAAATGAGCAAATATTCATATTGTGTTCGAGGCAAAGCAAAAATGATTAATTTCTTCTGTCCATTTCTTTTTCTGTTATCAATCAACAGAAGAGAAAATCATTAGCATCAATGGCCTTAATGGAGCAATAGTGCTTTTCCAGAAATATGACAGGCATAAACTTTCTGCACCAAAAACTTGAATGCAGCTTTGACACACCAATGTGTCTACTAGATCAGGACCAGAGCAGCAGCTGGCCCATGTGCTACATGATCGAAATCAGAGTTAGTTTTCATTCATGCCTATCAAATTTCACTTTCAAAAGTTTGCTAACAGATATTTCTGTCAGAAGCCATTGTCCTGAAAGCAACTGCAGTTTCACCACATCATTGGCTATGGATACCAGCGATGCTTTTTGGATACGCAAATTTTTCAATCTCATCGCTCTGTGTGCTGATATAATCAGTTATTTTATTTGCATCATAAGCATATTGGTATTCATACGAATAAGTCCAATTCGTCCATTCAATATCTTCCTGCTGATTATCACTATTTTGCAAATATTGCAGGCTGTTGTGGATACAGTTCATTACATTGCAGAAACAAATAATATGCTGCAAAGTGACATACTCTTATTTTTCGTGTACTTCTTCTGGCCTTTGCAATCTTGGTTCATATTTGCCGAAATATGGCTTATCGTTGTGATCGGTGGTGAAAGATGTTGGAAATTATTCAAGCGATCATGCTGGTTATGGAAGACAGTGACCGTGGTTACTGCACTGGTATTTTGTGGGACATTGATTTATCAGATCATCCAAGTTGTACACCGTTATCAAGGTCCTCGATCATATCCTGTCTTGGTCTACATGTATTTAAATTTTATATTGATGGGCATGATTCCTTGCATGATCATGATTGCGCTTGCAATATGCAATTACTCTCGTTTCGCAAAACAGCCAGTAACCTCCCAAAATTTCGAATCGACATGTGAACGTGGCCGAACCAAACTGGCAATGATGATGCCATTTTTCTATATTACCATCAATTTTCCAGAATGGGTGGTTTTCCTTACCTGGATTCACCGTTTGCATGCACGGATAGAGCTTGTCTTGATGCACTTGGGATTGAATATGATGGTTACATCGATTAGCGTTATTATATTTTCTGCACTCTATTTATGCCTATTGCCTGATTTCAGGCGTCAATTTCTGCATGATGTGGCCAAGATAATGCGTGTTTTTGGATGCGCTAGATTTTTGCCCGCAAGGCTTCAAATGGAAGTGGAATCGCATGGAGAGGTTGGGCTGAATGGCGATCATAGCCTTGTTCAGGAAAGTGGTAATGATATAGTGGATTGATCGATTTTGGTGCGTGTTTTTAGAAGGTCACTGATATCTTTTACAGCACCTATAAATGTGACATGTAAACATAACACAAGCATGCTGAAATATGAATGGCCATAATTGAATATTCTGATTTTCTTCATAGGCAAGATGTACAATTAGTCACTACTTATACTAGTGTGTCTTAATATCAACAGAAAATTCGTTTATTATGATCAATTTTTATTGCTTCTCATGCAGATTTGTTTACTGCAGGCATTGCAGGAAGGGATTTTGCAGCAGCCAATCAGTTATCAACACGTAGCCACGTTGCAACACCAATGTAAACAGGGTTGATCAGTCATCCATACAGTGACTGCCTTTGCAGCAGCAATGTTCGGACTCATGAAATGATGTTCATTTTTACTTACGTGGGCTATTGGTAATGCTAATATTTGAAATTATAACACGGGACACGGGATTACAAGGAAATGGTATCATCACTAATCTGACGCATTTCGAAGCTAAAATGGCACCGCCCAGGTGTTTCTGAATTAATTCGCTGACGAATCTGGAGAATTATTTATGAGAATATGGCAAATTCCGTGATTACTAATTTTTTTTTTCATTATGCGTGCTTTTGTGGGTACTTGGAATGATTCACATGGTCACTGTAAAATCCCTGAATAAACTTGATGACTAATTAGCTGACAAGTTTTTGGTATGCAGATGGCAAATTTGAATAATCGAACTTCTGAATTATACATAATTCAGACTGCTAGTGTAAGCATCTTGGAATCTCCTGAATCTCGCCTTTCTGCAGTTCAATACAAATGCAATGAGGCAACAGGGAATGCCTTTTGCTTTAGATAATCATGAAATTGTTGATGTGAAAATTACTCCTGACGACATGAGCTTATCCCTCAAAAAATCAGCGCATAATACCCTGCCTGATTATTGTCAGACCAGTTTTGGTCAAAGCTGTAAATCAACTCACTTTTACCAGCACCAGAATGTCTGAACAATTATTGTACG
This sequence comes from Discolaimus major, assembly GCA_034695185.1. Classification (NCBI taxonomy): domain Eukaryota; kingdom Metazoa; phylum Nematoda; class Enoplea; order Dorylaimida; family Qudsianematidae; genus Discolaimus; species Discolaimus major. Next base: position 7,951 of record JAQIWJ010001176.1, read on the forward strand.
CTTTTTTAACTTCATTCACTGCGCACATTCACATTCTGACTGGCTCTAAAGTGCTTTTCTGGTGAAAAGCCTGAAAGTTCGCAGAGAGGCCATAATGTGCTAGCACCGCTGGAACATTTTTTGGTCATTGACGAGTAGTGCTCATTGCTAAAGGACGCTCCATGCTATAATGATCTCTAGACTTTTCCTGGTTGTAATTTTAGCCTGCAGTGCTGGTAAGAAACACTGTAATCAAGGCCATTTATAACAGGTGTTTTACCGCTATGGATAAATTGGTCAGTTTTTTGAGCATCAAATCAATCTACGACTTGATCACTCTTACATATGTTCAGTAAGCAGCTAAATATCATAATTTTAGATGCCACTGACATACCATTCGATTGCAAACGTCCATTGTCAATCTCGCTATCCCAACTAGAACCGGAATTTGTTGTGAAAATTACAGGCAAAAATCACACTCCAATCCTGGTCAAAACCGATAAGGATATAAAACGCGAAGTTGAACTGCTGGAAAAAGATGGCTATTTTCGAAAACAGCGTCAAGTGGTTTTTATTGCGGATGGATTCATGGAGTCAGCAGCTGCACTCTGGCCTCGTATACTCGCCCAAGAAATTGTGAATGTTGAAGATAGCGTAGGCATATTCGCTATCTGGGGGAACGGTTCTGGAATGTCATTGATGGACTATGGCCAGGCAGTGGCAAACACGCATACAATTGCAAGGGCAATTGCTGTATTTGCTAATGAAATTAGGCGAAGTAGCACATTCAAAGGTAAAGCGAGGGTGGTCGCAATTTCGCAAGCATAAAAATCGATTTTCAGACGACCCAAATTCATTGTATTTGTACTGTATTGGAATGAGTCTTGGAGCTCACGTCTGTGGCAATGCTGGTCTTTATGCAAAATCCGACTATGGTTTCTCATTCAACCGAGTCACAGGCCTTGATCCGGCTGGGCCCGCATACCACAATTGCCCGGATTCAGTACAAAAAGATTCAGCGAATTGCGTCGATATCATTCATACAATGATGGGACATCTTGGATCGGCCGACCCACTTGGGCATGTGGATTTTTATCCGAATTGGGGCATAGAGCAGCCAGGATGTACGGAGGGACCGTTCGATGTATGTCATCACGCCAGGGCCGTCGGACTTTACATAACCAGCGTGAAACGGAAGAATGCATGCACTGCTTTGGGTCCTTGCAATCCTGCACTGAATTGGGCCGATAAAGATAAATGTCTCAAAAATAGGGGTCAACGGATGGGATATTATTCATCCTGTCACAGAAAAAGCAGAATTCAATTGCAAGGCGGTTATTATTTGGAGACGGATAAAGATGGACTGAATTGCAAAGCTGATTGTTCGGGTTTAACCGATGTATGTTAATGCAAAGCTCGCAAGGTAAATGATAAGAAATTTAAATCAGCACGTACGTAGTTCATGATTCTATACCACAGTTTAATTTTACTTGTGATTGAATAAATTACATGCAAGATAAAACACATCTCAATCCGGATTCATGACTACTATTTACACTACGTTCCAAAATTATGTTGTCACCTGTGCGCGAGTACTTGAAAAGAAAAACGGTCAATGCTATCGTGTTCAGCATCAAATTCTGCCTTAGAAAAGTCGTTTTCTCGCAGATTTCGAAACAATAAAATTTTGATCAACACAAGGGAGTACCCTTTGCTTCAAAACTTTCGGAAACATTTTTGTCGCTTGAAATCAACCAAATTTGCATGGCCTACGCAGATTGACGTGAGAAATTTAATTATGACATTTATTTTGCGGTATCTCGCCGACCAATTGCGCAATTTGAGAATTACTGACAGCCTTGTACTTTTATGTACTGTAAGTATAGGCACCTTAAAAATTTGCGAATTTTCGCTTCTAGTTTTTTGGACAGCAACGTTGCGCAAAACTGGCATCACTACCGAATTCCTCATGCCGAATGACGTCAATGTGCCGAATTTCAGTCATAAAATCGTTGGTCACTTTTTTTGACCAACAGGGTCCCTCCTGTGGTCATCAAGAAATTTTTGTTTTCAAAATCGGTTAAAAGATGCATTTTCTACCCAAAACGGTGATGCTGAATCCTATGGAATCTACCAATTTGCTTCTTTTATCATACTTCTCGAGATAGAGTAGTGACAACATAATTTTGGAACGTAGTGTATACTCGCAATGCTTAATCCGAAAATCGCATTTATTTTGCTGTGTGATCGATAATCGATTAGTTGATCAAAATGATCGATTTCGTAAATATCCATCTCTTGTCAATTTTGATGTAATCAGTAGACAGAGCGTGATTGACTCTGTCGGCAAGGGCGCATTGATCAGGATTATCGATTGAATAACGGCATTGGAAGGAGGTCAAAAAATTTCAATTATCGATTTTTGAAAACGCCTCCCAAAGGCAAAATAGTCGGAAAAATGATCAGAAAACACCTTTCTGGGATTACGAATTACGCTGAACATGATGACGTCGTTTATTTTGATGAAAAATCAATATTTACGAATTTGATCAGAATATCGATTTTTTGACGCATCGATTTCTGTATGGTCAATGTATGGCCTGTTGAAGAGCATTATCAATTGTACAGAAAAAGGCCATTATATTCTGTTTATTGATTGAATTTTCGGCCAAAGAACAAAGTGAAAACTTCTGATTTCTTATGCCTTTGGCTTGGATATGCAGGAAGAGCAAGGTCACTTTTTGAATTGTCGCATGGATAAAGACCTGCAGATAATTGGCTGCTGGTAATTACTACGGTACATTTCAGTTTTTCAATTGATTATGTTTTTATAACTTCGTATTCGCAGAGGTTCTTGAATAAACCTGGTTCTTTCCCCAAGTTTTGAAAGGGCATGTAATCAATTTCTATAATTGATAGCAAAATAATTGATCACCTGTCGCATTTGGCCACGGTTCTTGCAATAATGCGACAGAGCATAAAAGACGCCTTACTCTTGTCTGGACACTGGAGTTGTGGGTCAGGAGGATGACAGCGATGGAGAAAGCTATTGAGCAGGCGAAATCGCTCTGTCCCGCTTACAATATCACCAGTATAATCATTTCCACGTTCAATGAAACGAAATTCGAAAACCCTTCTGAAGATTTACCTCGAGTGATTTGTCGACACGTGTGGATCAGTTATGTGCTGAACAATTACAATTTTTACTTATACTACCAAATAATTGGTCTCATTTTCGGAATTCCTGGTGCTATACTTGCATTAGTCATATTCAGTGCGAGAGAATTCAATACAGTCAGTTTCCTTTATCATCGTGCAATCAATGGTATTGAATTGCTTTTAGCCACCAGCAACATTTTGCACCATGTTTATTGGCAATGTGATAGCTCCAAGAAATTCTGGCTTTTCACTGTGTACCTGAGTTTTATTGACACCGTGTTGCAGTTAGCATTGCCAATGGCAATTGAGCTCGTCATTTTATGGATGGCTATAGAAAGAGGGCTTCTCTGCAGCTCCTCATCAGGTTTTTCGAAAATTAACAGAAAAACAGTAGCTTATAGCGTAATACTTGGATCCTTGTCATTTGCAATAATCATATATGTACCGTATGCATGCACCAGGAGCATAGGATACAATAATGCGACTGACACATATCAAATGAATGTTCTTAGCAGTGCCTCGTATCCTTCTCTTTTTGCCATGTATACAAGTTCACTGGGACTAATATCATATTTTCAAATTTCGGCCTTCATACCAGCCACTATAGCTATTATAGGTTTCACCCACATATCTCGGCGCAAGACGAGGCTGGCCACCTCAGCAGGTATCCAATCAGAAAGTGCTAAACAGCTTTTAATTGAGATGAATGTAAATCGTAACCTGTGCATATTGCAGCTGTGCGAAGCAGTGCCGGTGCTTGTAAGCTCCTTGTCCTTGGCTCTGATGAAAAGTATGAAATTTGAGCAAAACCTTGTGCGACTGACAAAAATGACAATCGATGAAGCTGCGTCGAATTTGAACCGTCTATGTGCTTTGATATTTTTGTCAGCAAGTCAAGATATCTCCAATGTCCTTCATCACTCCTGTCACCTGTATCGGTACTATTTCTAAGAAGGTTCGGACTATGGCAAAGCGTGTCCTTGTGGATAGAAAATTGCCCCGATGATATTCGATGTCCAAAGATTAGTCACAGCCTAATGCTTGAAAAAATAATTCATACATTAGATAAGGGGTGGAATACGAGTCAAATGCTGACTTCCTCACTGCATATTGGTACATCAGCGAATTTGTTGACCAATTGAACCAGAATGGGACAAAATGTGGCAATCTCGACACCGGCCTATGTGATAATCATGTGGTTTTCTTTGTACTTAGCTTGAATTTTCTTTGTTATATGAACGACATGGATGTGAATTGGCATAGCAAACGCTTTTTAACTTCATATTACGTAGTACATCCCCCTTCCGAAAAGATTTTTCTTCGTTTTCATGATGCCATAATCGCAATGTCAGAAAGCAGCCAATTGCACTGTCTTCCTGATGCCAACTGCCAATGGCTGCGCCTGACGTCAGTCCATCCACCATAGATCCGCCTCCTATATTCCGCTCATCCTCTCCTGCTCCCAACCCTTTAGTGCATGTAACAACCGGTAACCGGCTCAAAAATTCACACATAGACGACTCGCACAATCACAATACGAAGTTAAATTGCGCAATCCTAGGTCATCTGTCCGGTACCCAAGTGGTGGTGAAGCATTATGCTCCGCTGAAATGGAGAAGTGAATGCTGAGAAACAATAAATGCTTTAGAACATGCATTGATGCCCCACAAGAGCTATCATTCCTTTAGGCGTGTAATTAACCCGCAGTCAAATTTTATTACTGTGCAGTCAGAAATACTAGTGCGCAGGCAAATGTGCAAAAA
>JAQIWJ010001177.1:0-12832 GCA_034695185.1 Discolaimus major
CAAAATATGTCATAATCAGCCATTTTCAATTTTCAAATGATACCTCCTTTCTGAAAATGGGTGAATTCTATCAGGAATTCACTCTTACTAAGTCAATGCTGCTAGCAAAAATTTCTCAGACGAATTCGTGTGAATGGCAATGAGCATTGCGCAATTCAAAAACGGCATGATCCCAGTCAATGTTATTTTGAGAAATCAATAGCGCGTTTTCTGTTGCCATGCCATTCACAAGCTAGAAGGAGTGCGCAAATACCATTCCCTTCAAAGCTTCGCAGAAGCTGAAATAGGCCTCCCCTTCTTCCAGTTACTTAGTATGATTCGTGCTGTATCAACGCCTGAATTAGAGATTTCTGCTAAGCGAATTCATGCCAGGAACAGGTACGTTGTGCTACTGATCGCTGAGATGGGTCCAGTTATTTCAGGAAGCTTTTGATTTTGCAGATGAGCTTATAGGGTTCATGGATAGATGTTTCTGTAGCTTACTAGCCAGTCACAGGGGAATGTTAGAAATATTCACATCCTATCAGAATAACGTGCATGGCTAAAATTTACGTAGAGCTGCAGCTGAACTTCTTAAATTTTCCCAGCAGTCATCCATTAAAAACTTTTTCAGAAGTCGACTCTCATCAACATCTAATTCAAGGCGGGTCAGTGTGAGAACTGATTTCGAAGTTGTGGATGATAGTGGCATTGTAAGCATCACTCATTACTGCATGTCATAATGTGATTCATGCCATGACTAATATTGGCTGACTAGTCCCTCAAAAAATTTTTATAGGAACGCACAGCATCTTCATCAGTACAAGGATACTCAAGAAAAAGGCGATCAGTCACTCCTGAAATCAAGCGTTCCAGGCGTAAGCATTTGCATTGCATCAGGATCACAAATTAGCGATATTTCTAATTAGCAGCCACAAGTTCCAGTTTCACTGCACCAAAGACGACGAAAACTGCATTGCTGCGACAAAGAATTTATGTCGATCAAAAGCGTGTTTCTGTGGGTCCAATGAAGCCATTCAAAGCGGTATGCTTCAGCCGTCACTTGGCTCATTTTGCTGAAAAAGTTTTTAGAAACCATCGCCTGCACCACGTCGACGTTCCATTGAGAAATCGCAGGAGATCGTGGCAGAAAAATCAGTTGCAATTGAGCAAACCGCAACAGCATCTCACTGGTCAGCTGCGCCAATTGATAAAAACGAACTCAAACTGGACTTTAGAGGATTGCATGATGATGATTCTCCAGTAGGGCGTGGCCATTTGCCACCGATAGCACCGCATACTGAGGACACTCCTGAAGCTGCCACTATTTCCACAGAAAGAAATCAGATTTCGGCAGAGATGTCTGCAGTTCAGAATCGGACCACTGGACATTCGGCAAAAGTCCAAAGCGGTGCCATCCATGAAGCAGGCCATGGCTCCGCTTCTGGAATCTTGACGAATGTGGTAAGCCAAATCAAATTTTCATACATTATCACAACGTTTATGACAACTGAGATTTGGCACAAGTCATAATATTCTATACTGGTTATTGCAATGGACTCTGATCACCTGGCAATACAGTATGCATTACTTTTCAGGCACTGCCATCAGCTGATTCCACCAAAGCCAAAATTTCTGGTAGAACTTCAGCAGCATCCAGAAAACTGGCTGTATACACAAAACAATCGCATTCACCCGCACCTGCTTATATTGATCATGAGTTGGATAATCCCAAATCCAAACCTACAACACCACCATCAGCAGGCAGTGTAGCTTCATCGAAAAAGGTGGCCAGTTACAGAAAAACGAAATATCGAAGTGCGGATAATGAACAAGAGCATTTTGGGAATGTGTCATCACCAATTGGAAATGGGAATGGAAACAAGAAATCACCTTTGTATCGACAGGAGAAATCCGATGTGCATGATCAGGATCACATCGCTGAATCAAAAGATGATCAGAAAATACACCCGCCAATCGCTGATCAAATCAGTAATAATTGGGATCAACGCAAGGCTTCCTTTGCGAACAGCAAAGAAGTTCATTCTCAAACAGAAATTGAAAAGGATGAGAAGGCGATCAATGTTCCCACAGCTCGTCATAATGTGACAGCCACTGAATCCAGTCCAATATCTGCTGATAAGAAGCCAGATCATAAAGAATCGATTGGAACTGATCAGGACAAGTCAATAATGCAACATGAACCAGAAAATCATAGTGGTTCGGCTCATTCCAAGCGCAGCGTCAGGCATGATTTGGCTTTGGATAAGCCTCATGAAGATCACCTGCGACCGAATAATAATGGACATGGAGATCACGTACAGTTTGAAGTGTCGCCTACTGCTGCCAATGGGCATGATGTGGTGGATCATCCAGGAAATCATGATTATGAACAAACAAATCATGCACCCAAGCCTGAAGAAATCACAAAATCACCTGGACATGGCAGCCATGATTCCCCAAGCCAACAGAAGCACCATACCGATCATACTTCGGGAAGATCAAACCATGACAACCGATCACATCATGGCAGTAGCAAGCATGATAGCCAAAGAAGCAAAAAGTCCATCTCACACAGTGATCATGATCATCATGGCAGTCATCACAAAGATCATCACAAGGACAATGATCACAAGGCTGGTGATAAGAAGGACCATGGCCATAAGTCCCATGACCACGATGACCATGATCATAAAAATCGTGATCATGACATAATGGACCAAATTGGACATGCTGCAGAACGGATGGCTGATCAAATTTTTGCTAATCATAGAAAAGAATCACATGGTGTTATAGACGTTATGGATGATCATCATGGAGATAAGACTGCACATGAGCCTGATCATCATGTAACCACAACTGGACATCAGCCGCCACATATTGGCCATGGGTCTCCAGTGATTGACCACCAGATACATACAGATCATGCTCATCACAAGCATTTACTGGCTGATCCAGCTGCGATTCATGATCGTCAATCTGCAGCAACAACTCGAACTAATGCTGATGAACATCATCATCAGCAATCGATGGCAGATCACAACTTTATCCATCACCAATCAGTGAGAGATCAGAATTCTACTCATCATCGACAAAATCATATACATCATATTGATGATTCGGATCACGTTATCTTATCATCCAGATCAAAACGAAGCATGAAGTCTGTAGCAAATGGTCACCACAGCCATGACCACCACCACAATGAAAAATCACCTGCACGATCGATAGCAAAGACCCACTCCGTTCATCATGAAGACATCAAATCGATTCATGGCAAATCCCAGAAAGCTACTGCAAGATCGCATTCTAGGAACCATGATCATAAAAATGGAGAACCCATTAATAAATCAGATCATCACATGCCACATAGCAAAGCTGGCTCTGTGAAAAGCCATTGTCATGGACAGAAAAGTACAAGATCAATGATCGAAGATGCCCCACTGCTGACGCCTGATAAATTGGACACAATCAGGCGATATTTGGAAGAGCAAGAAAATACTGATCAGGATCGAATGTCTGATGTTCAAGAGGCTATCGTAAGTTTTGCCATTTCCTACCAGATGTAAACTTTGGTATTCCTGATTTTTTAGGTACTGCAACAGTCCAGCCGTTCAGAGAAGAAAAATACCATGGATCCAATTTATCACATGACTGTTCTTATCGAAAGGGTACAGTACATCCGATTTCTCTTTGCGGTGAGGCAAAAATTTGGTCTTATCATAGATCATTCAAGAAAAGCGGCAATTAACTGAATTATGTTCCCAATTACTACATCAAATGCAATTGACCACAACGAAATTGATTGAAATAGAAGCCAGGTTGGGGATTTCATTATTTTTCAGTTGGCACTTAATATCAGGTGGCGTAAGCTTACTTTGACGTCAAGGTTATCAATTTTCAGGCAAGAGCAAAGCTTATTGTCCTTATTGCCTTCAACGTCAACCTGGATGATGCATCACCAACAAGTAGGCGCCAAAAAGCTCACGATCCTTCAATCACAGCAATTGCATATTTCAGAATAGGCCAGCAGATCACCATAACCCTAATCCAGAACCATTGGTACACAGACAGCATGCAGATGTACCAGTAAATTGCACCAAATGCCCCCAATTAGAAGAAGAGCATAATCAAAGAATTCTTCATCTGAAAGCTGAACATGAAGTTCCTATTGGTGAGTCAGAAAATTTTATGCTGGAAACTGCTGTTTTCAGGCAGAATTGAATAAGCTGAAATTGGATTACGAAAAACGTTTGGCTGAACTGATTCAGCAGCTTGAAGAAGCGCAGGTATGAGCTGCATGCGTGTCTGGATCATGCAAAATGTCAATGCTCATCATACAATCAAAAGATGGACTGGAAAATAGATATTCATGGTATTAAATTTTTAGGCTGCACGGAAGCATCCAGAAGCACATGAAATTTCAGTCCAGACAAATTATGATCGGTCTCAGATGCACCACAGTGATCTAGCGGTTGACACAATTCATCCTGTCTCACCACCAAAGATTCAACAGTCGCCTCATCAATCCACAAGAGAGCTATCAAAAGTTGCCATGCATGAAAATCCAAACGGTGCGGCTGCAGCTGTTGAGGTTGGTGCGTGCAAAAAGGATACTGTAACATTTTCCCAGAGCCTTTTGTCAGCTTGACATTTCCAGATGCCCAATACTGATAATAATCAATCAGCCATCGCATCAGCCTCTAAATTCTCAACACGATTTGAAGATTTACAGCATGAGAATACGAATCTGAAGCATCAACTTGAGTAATTTTGGACCATGGCTTTATTTTCTTCATCAGAAGTGCCTTTGATTTCAGTGATCTACAGCAACGTTGTGATTCATTGTCGAAACTGATCAAATTGGGATGAAGTCTCACATGATTCTTGGAATGCACATTTGATATGCATGTTTGAGCTTGGTTTGTGCCATGCGACTCATGATTCGTTGATGCTGTGATAACAAGCTTATTTTGTGGTCAGGCTAGCTGTATGTAACATTTTGCGATTAAGCAAAATAATGGCTGCTATGAATAATCAATCTGCTCTGTTATGTCTGAAGCTTGTTGAGATATTTCAAATTTCAAATATTTTCACATTATTCTCAAATTTCCCACACACCAGACCATAGTACCAAATATAGCCACGCCCCCAATGCAGTGCCTAGTATCCCCGTCAAAGATACCATTATGCACGCGATAATGACATATCGGAAAGCCAATTATCCCTATCGATTTTCTACTTCATTCGTATGTCATGCACATTTCTTTGAACACTGAAAAGCCCTCTCATCATGTGGTGCCCAAGGGTGGTCCACTCAAGTACTATATCCAAATGCTAATTGCTTTACCGTTATTTCTCACTATATACCCAGGCGGGGGGAGGGGGTGCTTTCTAACTCGATCAATTCCATTCTAGCCTTAGTAAAACTCATGCAATGCGGAGATATACATGTGCCAGCTCGTGTAGTTAGCTTTGTATCGGCTTGTTTGAGATGTAGGGACAAGACAGGTGCGCCTTTAGAGGTATACTTGAAATGATTAGCTATATTACCATTTTCTATATACGCGTTCTGTTCATGTCCATGGGAAATAAGCGCATCGTTTCAAGGGATGGTCATGGATTGATGAGTTACCCAGAAGATTTCATATAGGGGTATGCGTTTTTTTTGATAAGCTGACCGTTGCTAGCCAACATGAGGATATGAGTGAACTTCGATTTTCTGCTGCTTGGTTGCCAAAGTGGCAATTGCGGTGGCCTCTGATTACAGTAAACCTGCTTCAGCATCTCAAAACTTTGCTGTTGACCGACTTGTATGACCGTCTTATGACTGCCCTGTGCATTTGATCATGCAATACGTTTACCTTGGGTCAATGTCTCAACAAATTCTCAAGTATCAAAAACCTCATCAATTTTTCATAATCTTGACTTCAAGATTGACAAGCAGTCTTTCCACCGACCTGGGAATTCTCCACAGCATGAGATGTTTTTTCTGGCAAAGCTCCCCAGGGCCTTGGTTCAAATGAATGTGTTCTGGTTCACGTGTTGATTTTGCCAATTGGGTGGTCAACTGACAAGAGCCGACTGGATTTTTGCATTCTAATCACGATATTTTGAATGTAAATCAGTAAATTGTGGAATTTGAAGCCTCCATTCCTACGCTCTGATTCGCACAAAAATGATATCCAGCTGCCATTGAAACCGAAGACCTTGATCATTAGTGACTTTTTCACCCGCTCATCATTATAAAATGTGGACGACAAAACTAAGGTAATTTACCCATGTCCCGCATGGTTTTTCCTTCATCTCATAACCGAGATTACGAAGGTAATTAGAAAAGCTCTTTTTAAGAAAACATGTGAGAAAATCTTAGACAGGAAAGTTCTTTCTTGTCAACGCCTAAGATTCTTCAGAAACTTTGCCAGATCCGATTTCTAGACATTTTTCCAATATTCTACACCTGCACAATGTAAGAAAATCTCTGTTGAGCCTAAAAGCATTGTTTTCAAACACATTTTTGTCCGACGTTCGGGGTGTTCATAAGATTTTATTACACTTCCCCCTCGACAGAAGATGAGTACTCTAGGATTCCCGACTTTCAGCTAATCCGAATAATCCATTGAAGCGAGTTTGATCTTAGCCGACTTCTAGAAGTTATGATTAATTTTGCATGTATTTCCTGCAGTTTCCCCCTTCTGATCGTCCTACATCCAATAGGGCGGTACGCCTTTTTACTCTAGAGTATCCTGGAATTTTCCCAACCTCCTTAATATGTATAAGCATAATTCATTGCTTGCATACAGCCAGGCTTAGGGGAATTCATGTACACGTTTCCTTTTGGGAGTCGGTTATGCTTGCATTCGAGGGCAATTATTTTCTACTAGCCATGTTCATTATACTGCATTAGCTAATTTTTGTCCCAGCCTTTGATGTCGGGGCGATTTGTTAGGCACATATAATTTATACCTACGCAAATAGGAAGTGTGAATGTCTGGTTGTGGAAAAAGAACAATGCAAATTAAAGGCGGGGTCTAATACCTGCGAGAATCCATTTATCATTTACGTCATCCGAACAGGCCTAGTATTGAGATTTCCTCAATTCATATGCAAACAGGTTGCTAGACAGCATTTTCATTCACTCACTCCGTTTTCAGATTCTTGCCAGGTTTGCATCCAGCCTTACACACGCGATGGAAGTGAGTAGTTTTCGTCGAGACGAATTCATAGCCAAACTTGGGCACGAGGATTTGGATAATTATACGGACGAATATGTATTGAACGAATCGACCACATCTCTCATCGTTGCTTATTGCGCTTTATTCGTGATCGGCGTCTGTTGTAATGCGTGGGTCGCTTTCGTGATCGGTCGATTACTATTGGATGGCGTGAGTAATCGACGCGGTTCCGACGCCAGAGGCTCCTTGGTCGGTTTGGCGTCCAGTGCCGTCCACGGCGGCGCACCGAGACCGATCCAAATTTACATCTTCGCATTGTGCTGTTGCGATTTGATCGTGTTGGGCTTCCTATTATTACTTATCCTCGATTTGTATTACGGTCGATGGATCATCCCCGCGTCGACCGTGCTTTGCCAACTGTATTTATGCAGCGAAAGTTTGAATAAATTCTGCGGACCGTTCTTCCTGGTGGCCTTAAGCGGATACTGTTACGTGCGAGTGTGCCGGAACGATTCGTGCAGTGCCAAGACGTCGGTCAGTCAACCGTTGATTTCTGTCCGACCCAACGGCACGAAACGACTCTTATCAACCACGATCACGATCAGTCGAACATTTTTGAAAACTCGATTCTGCATCATCATACTCGCCACGTGTTTGTGTTTGGTCTTCGTCCTGATCACGCCCGTCTACATGTACGGGGACGTTTATTATCTGATGCTCCACAACGCCTCCTATTACGTGTACTCCATCACGCCGAAATGCGCTTTCCAACCGCCCGAAGACGTCATGACCGTATTCACCATCTACAGTTTCATATGCGGATATTTGTTACCGGCCGGTTTGTTCACGTTCTTCTACGCGTGCATCATGAAGAAGGCGTATTTCCACGCCAAACTGAGGTTGGATCAACAACGACGATCCTCGTCCGGAATCAACACCGGCGACGCACCGGCGGCAGTGAAGACCAAACGATCGCCGAAAACCTATTTGGGTCGCGTGGTGAAAACTACGCTCGGATTGGTGCTATTCTATTTCGTCTGCTGGACACCGTATTGGATCATGGTACTGTATCAGTACACCATCCCGCACGATAAGCAAGGCGAAATGTCGCAACCCGGCGTCATTTTGAGTTATTTCGTTCACATCCTACCCTACGTGAATTGTACAGGGTACCCCATACTGTATACGGTATTGAACAAGAGTATCAAAGCGTCGTATAGGCAAGTGAAGCTGAAATCGGATTTGAAGAATTCCCGATTAGCGTTGATCGCTCGACAACAGAGCGAGAGTAAATTCATGATTACGACCATGAATAATCTCAACGGTGATGCGGCGTGTAAGAGTAGATGTAATTCGTTCTTCTTCAACGTGACACCCGAAACCTCGCATCCTGCTTCGCCCAGGACGAAGAGGCGAGTATTAGGCAGTTTTCTCATGTCGAAATGAGATGGAATTTATGTACGTTATTTTTGCCTTGTCATTTCGAATTATGGTACAGATATTTTATGTACAGTACACAAGAACTGGTATTTGATGAAATGTTTTCCAAAAATTAGGTACAGAACATCGTGACTGTTTTTGATGGAGGAAAATGCAGATTACACATGCATATGCCGTGTATGGGTATCCAGTATTGGGAATCTTCTGATAGCCGAGTTTGATAAGACAGTATAAGGAATACTGTAGTTGGCATGAAAACATTTCCTAGCATCATAATGTGTGAATATTGAAATCATATATTTTGAATCTGGCATGTATTTTAAACTAAACCAATATTGCAATCACCATGTTCTGTGTACAGAAACTCACATAGAATTGAGTTTATACTTCTGGTGTAGTGGTAGCACTCTCGCTCTCTGCTCATCAGGCCAGGGTTCGATTCTCCCTGCCCGTATAGTTTGGTATTGTGTATGTATAGTATTGATATGGCAAGATTAGTATCATGCGAAGATTTCATAACCATTATCTAATCAGAGTATTTCCATCAATTTTACCAAATAACAAGACAAATAAGGCAAGTTGAAATTCAAACGAAAATGCGCCACATGAAATGTTCATTAGCAAGTTATGCTTCAGTCCACTCACAAAATCTTTTCTCATTCAAAATCATAATCGTAACCAACAAAACATTTCTTAGCTTAATCATAACGAAAATTATAATTACTCTAATTGAAAATCCCTTGACTCACGAACTTCTTCTTCGCCTGTTCATCCCCACCGAAGTATGCCACGTTTTTCAAATTCGGACATGCATGAGCCAGAATATTCCACAAGCGTTTATCTTTCCACATCAGACATATGGTCGGTTTGAAAGCGAAACTCGCCAACGCATCTCCACTAGCGGTTATCAACGGTATCAGTCCATCATCAGAAATGTTCTCGCAATCGATGATATGCAATTGGCATAATTTGGTATCGTCCGTGATCCAACTAATCAAATGATCATTCGTTAGCAGTGGGCAATCTCGAATCTGCAATTTCTCCAAGTTAGAACAATATGCGAATACAGCGGCCAGAATTTGTGCATTGAATGATCCGTCCAAACTGAGATTGCGCAATTTCGAGGCTCGCTGTCGATCATTGAAGAACGTTTCCAATACAGTCATTGAATGTTGCCAATTCTGGTGACCTTGATCTTCACCACTTGGAGCCAGAATACTGAGGCTGATCAAATTGGGGCAATTCATAATCGAGTGACGAAACGCATTAGCCATCAAGTGACTAGATGCATTATCCGAACTCTGAGGGAAGGAGAAACACCAAATGCTCTATTCTGTCGCCAAATGTATTGACCACATGTCGGAAATGATCATAATCCTCGATTCGCCACCAGCCGCCAATCTGTACGGAAATCTTAATATTCGCATTGACAATATTCATTTGACGAATTTCCTCGACATTCCACCCATTCAAGTACACATCGATATTGTCAATTCCGGGCAACCATGGAAATGTTCCATATCATTTCTTTTATTCGGGGTGTTCCTGACACGAATCGATCGTAATTTGGCCACAGGGAATGGCAATGCGACCGGCACGGAATAGAGACCTTTCAAATCCAAATGAATCAAAGTCTCTTGCAACGGCGTCATCAAATCAATCCACGATTCTTCACTGTCCACTTCGAAGTTGATCAAGCGTAACGATTTCAAACGTTTAAATTCAATAGCAGGACTTCGCTCAAGATGAAACGGCTGATACGAACCACTGGATATGAGTGAAATTTCTTCCAAATTCTCCATAATGGATCGAATTGGCAATAACCAGTCGACATTATTCAATATCGGTAACGTGATCATACCACGATGACCACGTCCAATGCTTTTCAGATGCAATACTTTTAAATTCGGACATTTCGATATCGATTCAATAATGCTGCGAAACTTGTCTGGACGATTCGTAATTTGAGGCGGATAAACGTTCAAACGTAATTCGTTGATTTTGGATCCAAACGTTTGATGATTTTCTCCAATCGGCGTATCGAAAGCTTCGGCCAAGCGATCCAAATACAGACGATCATCCACAATTCCATCTTGTAAATCGATAATACCATTCAGGCTTTTCAAAAATTCCACCGAACTGAACATGGACACGAACGTTGGATGATTGACCAATCCACGCATCAATGCCAATTTGAATAATTTCTGGCGGCAAAGTGGAGCCACTTGGGACAAATCCTTGATTTCGTCATTTTCCACACCATCTCGTATGGCGATCAGGCACAGATCTGACAACGAACGCAGTTGCATTCTGCCTGAAAAAAGAGGGGGCATTAAAAGATGCCAACAAGTTCAATCAGTACCTGTTCGTAGATTCTGATCAAGATTGGATACTTATTAGAAAATGCAGTAATTAAAGCATTATAATTGCAATTAAGCCACAGCAATTATCTAGCATCTGTATATTATTCCGTCTGAATAACTGCCTTTCATAAATTTTAGCCTTGTTTTACAAGAAACCTCGCAAATTTCTGATATAAAAAGCCACACTTACCAATCTATTTCTTCACGAAAATTCTTTGGAATCCTTTGGTAAGCGGGAATAACACCGAATCCAATAAATGCAATATAATCCTGAGAAATGCGATCTTTTTGGTCCAGCCAGAAATGTGAACTTTTGCAAAATTCCAGAATTTCTTTTCTTTGTTTGTTTACATTATTTCTTCCTTGGTATTACTGTACGCGCGCACACTAGATGCGCAGGTCGTGAACTGCTTACTGCAAGATTTGGATTGTATTACATAGAAAGTACGTCAGAAACGAGCGGGAAGCGGATTCATGGCTAACGAAAAATGTTTATCTCCGAATGGAGATTGGACATTTGCACAAATTAGGCTGTATAACCATGTTTTTTATACGTATAAATGATCTTCAGTAAGTAATGGAAAATCTCAGATTCGTGCTACACAAAAACTTGACGAAACCATCATCATGATGCATCATATTATTGATTTAGAACATAATCTATGGTTTATAAGGAATGATCATGATAAGGCATTCATAATTATAGCAATTCCTGGCGAATTTCATAATAATGCTCAATTCCTATGCCATCCTGTAAGCATCAGTATGGTCACGCGTGCTTCTTGGACCGATCAAATTGATCGAAACAGTTTGCGTTTTATCATCGAATGTGACTCGCTTTTTGGGTGACTGAATATGAGCATTAGTCTATTCGTGTCTACACTGATAACATGTATATTGATAAGGCTCTCATTAGTGCCAATCCGAACTTTTTATCCCCATCTACAGATGCATTCACAAATTTTTCATTAATGATGCTATCATCATAAATCGCACTGATTTTCTCAGTGAATAATCAGCACCATTATCAAGGGCTATTTTGAAACCATCCAACTTTCAGCTAGAATATGATCTTGGTTTTTCAAGCATCCGTAAGGTCTTGATTCAGAATTGAGCAGAGCCAAAAGAAAATATGAATTCTGTCTACCCAACTCCACAATCGAGATGGATCTAGCGGATACTGTACTCTTTTATCGGCTCTTCACTGCTGGTATTTTTGGTCTAGCATCTAATTGCTTGTTATTGCTGCTAGTATTACGCGAAAAATCTTGATTGAAGAGTGACTATATCCCTTTTATCCTGAACCGATGCTTAATCGACACCATGATATCATTGCACTTCATCGTACTGAATCTGAATCTGAATCTGAATCTGAATTTACTTGATCAAAACATTATGATAATGCACTCCAGTGATCAGCCAATGGGGGTCAAATATCAATCGGGTGAATCGGTATGGTGTCAAACGGCTGGAGCTGCAGGAATCATGCTATTTATACGCTACATTACTGTCCGAACCTTGTTTAGCATTATCCCGATATGTATCATTATGCCACCCCAACAGATATCCTAAAATATTCACAAAACGCAACATATTCGTCATGTGTATTTCAGTTTGGCTTGTTGGTTTTTCGATTGCTGTAATTCATTCCCTTCAGAATTTCCTTGGTAGGGCCCCTGGGTTCCTGTGCGGTGTCAAATCAGACAGGAGCTCAATTTTCCCAATTTTATTAGCTGACATGCCAATTGTTTTGTGTACTCAGTTCATATTGGTATTTTGTTTTTACAAAATACGCAAATACAGTTGTCGCCATGAATAAAGCCTCGCTAACAATTCTCTAACAAATTGTTAGTATTTTGTTAGGGCTTACCATGC
>JAQIWJ010001178.1:0-12812 GCA_034695185.1 Discolaimus major
TTCAGCGAATCCTTCCATGAATTCTTCGGCCACTTCTTCTTCTAAGTCTGCTTTCATAGCACTCTTAAGTTCAGCTTCATTTTCGGCCTCGATGGCCTCTTCCCTTTGAACATTTCGACCAGTGGATTTGCCACGATTACTTTGCGTACGTTTATTCACAGGGATTTTTGATCCGGAATATTGACTCCTGCCTCGACCTTTGTTTTTCGATCCACCGTTGGACATTTCCATTACTTCGTATTCATCTGCTACTTCATCATAATTCCTAGGCGGCGCTGGTGTTCTGCCTGCATTTTGACGATGTCGATCGATTCGGGATCTCGGACTGCTGTTTTCGAATTCTTGTTGACTTTCGGATTTTTTCATGACGCTCTCATCGTACGGATGCTGACGAGTGGGTCCGACGCTTTGGCTTCGGATACGCGAGATCATCGTGGCTGCTAAATCTTCAGTATGCGTCAATCGGCTGATCTGCCTTGATCCGACTGATCGATCTGCGTAATTGCCATTTTGATATTTACTGCCAACATGGCCGTCTGCTGATTGGGAAGAGCCGTCTGAAACAGATGGGTGATTTTTGCTTGCAAAATTTTTCCTGGCATACTGTAACCGCTCAGGTGATTTTTGCTCGCAAAAAAATTTGCATGGCTTTTTCTTGGAAACCAAGTGGTGGCATACTGTAACCGCCTCCGTTTTTAGAAATCTTGTAAACATGTTTACATGAAGCAGATTTTCTTCGCATTGTTCAAAGGCAGAAAAGCGTGTCCATTTTCTGAAAGGCTTACTGTAGCCGCTCCAAAGGAGCCCATGTGGCTGAACAAGCCACACGCCAAAAATTTTTGGCAGTGATTTTCAAAAATCATGCAATTTTGCAGAGAATTATGCTCACTTTCTGGCTGCATTTTGAATTTCCGACTCCTCAAATCGAAATGCGAATTATCCCAAACATCGCCCAACGTTGGTTCGAATTCGTTCTGTTGTAAATAATGCCTCAATCCTTCGTCCGAATAAATCCCCAATCGTCCAGCATCGTTATTATCATCGAATTGAGAAGTTTTCACACCGAACGGTGGCTTCTTAGCTTTTTGTCCACCATAATTCGTGCGTCGAAATTTCCCATGCGCAGCTACGTACGGTGCATTATGCTCGAATTGTCGGAAATGCCTGACTTCTGTACCGTCTAATGTATAAATACGTTGTACGGATCCGTCGATCAAATTCAAACGGGTTGTGAGATAATCCAATAAACTGATCCAATGCGGCATTTGAATTCGGGTGACGCCGACTTTTGTACCGGCATCGAATTCGTCACCGTTTTTAAAGATAATTATGGAGAATCGATCAGGACGCGTCCAACCGTTATCACTGAGATTACTGCTCGTAGCAGCACTTTTCGTACTCGGTAATTTATGCACGTGATGTTGGTGATTGTGAACGTGATGATTGGCCCCGTTTTGGGTACCGTTTATCGGTGGAAGATAACCGTTCTTCTGGGACATTTTACGCGTAGGAATCTCTGGGTATGGAAGAAGGAAATTGACTTTGGCAGGAATGCTAGAAGGTACAGACGCAGAACGGGCTTTAGCTTTGGCACCGAATGCCTATGGTCACTGTAGAAGAATGCCGGTTTAAATAGCCAATATGACCAGTAGAAAATGACGATTGATGTGGGCCAGTTTGGATGGGTGACTAGCAACCGGTGCCAGCATCCCGTTGGCATTGCCTATTATGACTAGGTGCCTAAAGAAGAGGGGCACGTGGAAGAAGATTCGGTACGTCACCGGTTGAACTGGTGTTTGCCGATTGGAGCTAGGCAACGTGAGCTCAAATGAGGTATTGCCAATGCTGTAATAGCGGCAATGGATAAAGCATGTGCGTGTGTATTATGCTAGTGATTGGATGAGACGAACACCACAGGTGCAGTCAAAAATAACGACAAGCCTCCAAAATTCTCTGTATTTGGTCATTGTGAATAGTGTCTTTTGGAAAAGTGCCCACAAGTGCAATCATAGTAGAATATAATTGTTTGTTACACCTGTTTTCAATATGCTCAAGATAAATTTCAGTATCACTTTATCACACTCATCGAAACAGACACAAGTAAAACGTATGATTTCATCATTTTGCAGACATCTAATGTCAGTAGTGATCAAATATATAAGTTAGCTCTATAAACGTACATATAAAGTCAAACCGCCATTACTGGATCCCTAGTTTGAAAAATGCTTATAGCAAGAACAAGACTGCACACGTGCAAAAGTATGGCTTTGATTCTTAGGTTAGTGCTAGTCACCATGGAAACACTGGAGGGCACCTGGATCCAGATTTAGCGGTTTGACTTTAGCTCTGGATCTGGCTATATACCTCTCCAAACTTCGACTGAGAATCTCAGCATACGATTTATGTCTGACGCAAACATATATGACTATTGGCCATTCTAGGGAAAGGGTTTCGGCTATATCCAGCCTGGTGTATTTAAAATCTGGAAAATGCTGGTTCATATCCTGGGAATATCTTGCATATGATACCAAGGAACTCAGGACGCCTGATGAATTCATCACGGAACTGGTTCATGACGTCCAGTAAATCGTTTTCCAATGCGGGGCTAACTGCTTCAGATGTAAGGACATGCCGTTCAATGATTTTTGAAGGAATACCTTGGATTTTATGCGCTAATACTGGTTCAATACCGAACTCTTTCCACTTGAACAATTTATCATTATATGCTAGGCGATAAACTCCGTCAGAACATCGCATTATTTGTCTTAGTTGCTTTACTTTATATCCATATTTTCCAAATTCTGTTAAATTAAAAGAGCGCGGTCCATAGACTTTGATGCCGATGCAGTCGCTTTGATACGGATCCAAGGTGACCCAGACGGTGCGGTCAACGTTAAGCTTAAACTCTAAAAGGAGCTTGAGTAGTAGTGTAGACGTTTCTCCCTTCCTAAAGGTAGCGAATAACCCATCGTCAATAATTAAAGAATTGTTTTGCATCATGCTTTCCAAACTGGGATACCATTTTCCGGATATCATTTGCTTGGCACTGCGGAGCATTTGATCAGTGATATTCCTCAATATATTCCTAATGTTCCATTCTGACCTACCGGATAAAATTGTTTTGAACTGAACCCAATCAAATATTTGATAATTCTTGTATTCGTGTGCATCAAATGCCAACTTATATTTTTCTCCATTGCGTTTTGTTGCAACAACAATGACAGATTCACCTTTTGCTAGCAACTCCAATGCTTTAGCCATTAGAATTACAGTCTTTCCTGTTCCGGCTGGTCCAATTAAAACTTGCTTTTTGGGACCTTTCAGGGCCTCTTGTTGATCCGATGTTAGCAATATGATTGGCACTTTCTCTGCCACAGCAGTTGCCTTATCTTTGCCTGCTGCCACAAGCAAGGAATTGCGGTTTACTGGCTTTCCTTGTGTGATGTCTTGTGTATCGATGACTCTACTCGTTGACTCAATGGACATTCCCATTGATAGCTGAAGTTCGTTAAGTTTTGGGAAATGACCCATCATGGACATTGGCATCATTGTTTTTATGCCAATTAGCAAACCAGCCATAGCTTCATAGATTGAGAAGTCAATACTGCAAAACTTCTGCTTCTGATGAAGCACTTTCAAAATCCCAGGGACTACTGCAACTGAATTTGCAGTCATATCTTCTCTGAAAAGCTGCACAGTAGGGAGAATCTGTTCATGAATTTTCTGATGGTCATCTGCAGTCAGTGTGGATAGCCAAGTATTGTAAACTGACAATCCAAAATTTGGAGTGGCCAATATGGATCGAATACATGTCGAAGGCAAATCAATACGCAAACATTGCTGAATGCATTGCAAAAATTTCTCGCACGACGTTAATTGGGAAAGACCTTTTTTATACTCATCTGGCAAATGGGGACTTCCACGTTGGAAGCACCTTTCACGTCCAAAATTTGAACTCTTGACTTCGATTGCAATTATACCGATTTTGGGACCAATCAGCAGGTAATCATATTCACAACAGAACCACGGGATACCAGGAAACATTTGGTTCAGAATCTTCTGCTTCTGTGCATCGATTTTCAGTCCATGAACGGCTAGGAAAGGTGAAAAATTTCCAGTATGGATATCCTGGTATACCATTCGATGAATTGCACGTTCGGCTTCTTCACCCATACGTTCTTGGACCAAGTTATCAGTTTTCCCTTTTGGATTTTTCGAAGAAGCATGGTTATGCATATCAGCATATTTTTCCTTCACATTCTGTACGGCCTCATCACTGACCTCAGGAAGCCTGAAACTGAATTCTGGTGGCACCATATAGCTTTCTGGATTCTCATTATTCCTCCAATTCTTGCAATATGTGTCCAAATAATAGCAAGATTGCTCCTGGAATGACTCAAATTCATGCCTGGCTGGGCCCAAAAAGGCTAAACTATTGTCCACTTCCATAGCCTGTGGATTTTCAAAAGCCATTATCTGCAGAGGAATAATATCAACTGCATACTATTGAAAATTTAATTTCGACTGCCAAGTTTATGCAAAGCATAGTCAGATTTACGTAAACACTGATAAGCTAGCTTGTGACTGCCAGCCCACAAAGGGGATTATAGAAAGAATAGTGATAAGGATGTTGTGCGGAGATTTTGCTAATACTGACTCATGTTTGCATTGAGTTTATTGCTTTTTTAAACGTCAGCAATGCATTTGTGTCTGAGGATGGATACAAATGCAAGACTTAGCATTTTTATCATACGAAGCAACAGGCTATTTTATGCTTCACATGGTCAAGTTTTGGCTACAACCTAACCATACCTATGATATAAGCAATCAATAATTTATATATACTGATCAGAAACATTTCGGGTTACTGTAATCGCTAGTGTATACTGGCTTTTTAGCTACATAATCATTGATCCCCAGGGGATCCTGCGGCCTGCCATTTCCCCATAGTGCAGGTGGTAATACATTCATCTGCTGGAAGTCCTTGGTTCGACCCCAGTCACTGACAAAATTTCTTCACGTTTTTACTGAAAATGATTTTCAGTCCACGGAATATCATGCATTATGCTTGTAATGATTCTGTTCAGATCAATCCATTATTGCATCATTAATCGATTTTTATTATCCATGTACAATTAACGCGGCCAATGCAAACAAAGCAATTGAAAACACTCGAATTTTTTCCATATCCTTCAACACACAAAAGACCAGCTGTGCAATGCCAAAGTGCATAAAGTGCACGAATCCACTCAAAGATCATAAAAAAATTAGTACGAGTTCACTCAAGCAGCGAACTCTGCACCAGAGAAAAAAGTGTACTGTACATAGCATCGAATTTCAATAAGGCCAAGAATTTAAAAAAAATCAATTATCATGGATATCATTCCTTTGAAAAAATGCAAGAATCATGCTACACGATACATGAAAGCATTTTTTATGAAAGCTAAAACCATGCTTCTAAATATGGGGACTATATGATCGATATAAAATATTCATGCCTGGCCAGTATGAATTACGTATTCAATTATTGGCAAACACGGTCGAGGGTTCGTAGTTTATACAGCTGATTGGTTTCCTCTAACTGGGGGCGGGTATTATGTACGCGGATCCAATAATAACGCCTTCATACTTTGGAGTAGACTAGGATCAATAGCACCAGAAAAAATCGATAAATAAACCATGGAGTGGCCTGTCAATGACTAGAATCGGTGGGCCCGAAAAAATCGATAATTCACTCATTGCTGGCTCGATGCGTGGTGACTTCGGCTTTGATGGCTTCCGTGACTGGGCTAACCACGTCTCTTCTATGCTGAAATCCTCCCGTACCTTGTTGAGATGATAGCAAACCCTGCATTGCCCAAGGCACTATTTTCTTACTGGCCGTAATCTCATCACTATTCAATTGATATCCACCGGTCACCGGAGTGACCACTTGTCGAAACGGTCCTAGTCCGGATATGCCAGCACCAGTGATGGGCGCAGGGATAGGTAAATCTTTCATTTGAGCGAATCTGGGCAATACGGATTCGGTCCTACGATCGTGACCTTTCTTCATTTTTAGACCAATAGCAATATCAGGGACTTGTTTTCGAAATTTATCATACACCGCAGTACCAGCGTGGCAATTCGGATTGGGCGTGCCTAATTTGGTTAGCATACTTTCGGATTTCTTCTCCATACGTATTTTCATATCGGGTCGATATTCGATTTTCATAATTTGCTGCCTAATCGATCCGATGGGCGTCTGGCCGCTTTGAGTGGGCGCCTCGTTGGAACCAGATTGTTTAGGAATGATCGAATTGCATGCCCGCGATTTTTCCTCATCGATTTGTTTACCGAGATTTTCGAATTTGATCACATTATCACGATGCGCACCGAAAGCGTGCATCCCGCTTTGGCTACTGTATTTATTCGTTTCCATAAACAGTGTCAATACGGATTCACTTTGTAATGGTTTATCCGCCGGTACGGTAGGACCACCTTTGGTTTTGAAGACTTCGATTTTCGTACCAAAAGCACCCATGCCGGATTGATTTTGCAACGAAGGTCGACTTTCCCAGGGTAATACGAATGGGATGACGATTTTCTTCTTCTTCTGAACAGTGGGATCATCGTTTTGTTCAGGTTTTTTCTCATCTTCTTCCGAGGATTTCTTACTCTGTTCATCAACTTTCGGGGCGCCCATGGGTGATTTAGTAGCTAATGGTTTCTTCTTATCCGCCACGACTGATTTAGACGCGGGGATTAATGGATTCGGTTGAGGCTTTTTCGACGCACCACCGCCGGGACTAGTGCCGGACGCTTTCGCCGGCGATGAGGCACTGGGTTTCTTATCGACCACCATATCCGTCTCTTGTCCGTTCTGTTCTTGTACGTTAGTGAGTTTAGTAATTTTCGTGACCGATCTCAATTGAGCCCTCCAAGCTGTGACCGACGGTTGGAATTCGCGACGCGGTAATTTCAAAATGGGCGCTAAATCTAGGCTAGTTTGTGCGGATTCACTCTGAGTCGCCGTTTTAGACGGCCGAAAAATGGTCTAACTTCTCCTTAGCTATGGGCAAGGCGGTTGTAAAACGACCGGAAACCCTGCCACCGGTTGGACTGGGATGTGTTATCGACCAGTTTCTACTCTCTTCCACCGCCTCGAATGTGTATACACAGGCTAATATGCGAATATTAGAGACGAAAACGCCTTTTCAATCGAAACTTCTTCAAACCCTGGGCCTGGCTGGCTTTGGATAAAAGCTAAGAAGCTCGCCAGTAGCTTCGGAACCGCATCCAACACAAACTCGCCCAATTCTTTTACCCATTGTCAAAAGAAGTTCGAATTCTCAACAGCATCCTACGGCCATAGTTGCAGCAACTGCTTGGGAAACTTTCTTTCTAGTAGAATTTTAGCACGTGTAAAAGCTACTGAAGGTCGAGTTTACTTCTGCAAATGTTCCAGTTTCAAAGCATCTTTTCAAAAATTTCAAACGGCTGTATGTTTGATTGAACATAGCCAGCAGTGCGGTGCCTGCTGTGGGTTCGAGGAAACGGCAATGAATGCTATTTTTAGAAATCTAGCTTAGCCGGAGAGGTACGAATTGCCTCTAGCAATAGGAAAACGTCCTAGCATTTCGAGAAATACCGGGCCTGTCTATGCAATAAGAGAAAGGGAGGCTTGGAAATGATGAGTCCAGACGGGATGCATCCTGGCGTTGAAAGCAATTTTATTTGAACCTTTGCCAGGTAGAACCACCCCTGGAGACACAGCTAAGCTGAATAAATTTCACATTTACTCTTGCATGGGGGTCGGAGAAGGCTAAACAACTGGTGTCTAGGGTATAAATGTGTTGTTTTGAAGAAATGATGCCAAATGATCCATATGATCGTGTCTAATTTTTATGCAGTAAATTTATCTGTCCAAAACAGACCGCAAAAAGCATAGCAATGATATTTATGGATGCTATCTCCATTTTCTGAATGCCAATATAATTGGACGTGTCGAAATTCCATGACTTTTTTGCTTCTATTTTTGCACTGGCATGAAAAATGTGTTTGGATGGCTTTTTGGCCATCAATCACAGCTGATATTTAGAAGAATGCATTGCAATTTTCTGCAGTTATTTGATCAAAATTTTTACGTACAATTTCATTGAGAAAATAAAGCGGTTACAGTAAGGCAGGCAGGATGCGTCTGGTCAATCGGAGGCGTGGCTTGTGCTCGCACCTCAGCTGATGTGGCGGTTACAGTATGACTGGATTTTTCTGCACAAGATTATAAAATTGCGCAATTTTTCTTCTTCATTTTGCAATGGTCAATAAATTTCATATTTGGCAAGTGATAAGTAAATAGAGATTATGTGCATGCGATACAATGAAAATGCATTTTTGGGCATAAAATTCAGTGCATAAAATTGCATGGATTATGATAGTGATATATTTCATATCAGTAGCAGCATGCTGATAAGGCATAACATGGCCACATGTGGCCAATATGTAACCCAAAATATCAAACAATCTTATCCAATTATAATGCAATCAGAAGATACCACAGATTAGCCACGAAATATGGTCATCACAGGCATCGCATAAGCCAAAAATCTATGCAAATGAGCCACAATATATGTCACACACAGTCATATATGAACCAAAAATATCAAATATGAGAATGATATATTATGTATATTCCTTATCAGTATGCTACTGATAAGCCATAATATATGGTCATAATCAGTTACGATATAACCCAAGCAACAATATCAACTAAATCTAACTGATATAATCCAACATATGAAATTGTCAATCCGAGTATCGGAAATCACTGATAGGGATCATTGCATAAATCAGTAATGCAAATCATTACCAATTGAAATCATCTACCAAACACGTGGTGGTATATTCCTTTTTCACAATACCCATGATAAAATTCTCCAATGCGTCCCTCTGATCTTCGGGGACTTTTTCTTTCAACTTCTGTATCAAATACGATCGACTGCATACACCATAGGCCATCTTTGGTGGAATGAAAATAAAAAGCTCTCGATTCCGGCTTTACGATCATATGCATTGAGACTCCGATAATGGTGGTCGTAGATTTTCGTACCAGATCCAAGAATACGGCATCACTCATTGTTTCCGATTGATGGATTCAGATTTTCCAAGTAAAATCAACTTTGATTTTGGATAGTAGACTGGGAGAATAGCCTGTTCGGTGGACCAGCTGGGTTTTGGAAGAAATGAGTGGAAAAATGTGGCTTCTCGCCAGATGCTACTGCATACAGGCACTTTTTTCACGTGCCCAGATTTCTGGGTGCAGTCGAGATGAAAATATCAGTTTTTACGTACAGGCTGGCAGCTTTGCCTGCCTGTTGTTGAGCCTAGCATCGTTTTATCGATTCATAAATTTTCTGGGTGGCCTATCAAAAGGGGGACAGACAGCCACGAGATTTGCCAAGGAATCATGACCAATGATTTCAGCATTGGTCATATGCTTATTATAATTCATAATGCAATGAGATTACCAGAAAATTCCATTAGAATGCAAGTCTTTCATAACTGATTGTTCAAACTGAAGGCCAGGAATTTGCATAATGCAGTTGCCATTTTGCAATCGCCATATTTGGAATATGAAATTTGCAAATGACAAAAATGGCCTGATCAGGTGCTCAGGTTAGATCAATTTTGCACAGGGCCAATGATGAAAATAGGTGCATAATTAGAATATGCCCATATTGGGGGCATTGGAAATGCATATAGGCATAAAATTCACACACAAAATTGCTTGGATATAATGATTACGATAATTTGCATATAATCAGCACTTGGATATAAAAAGATCAATGAATATGTACGCCTACAATCATAGATATCAAAATGCCAATTATCTATTTTATACAGTCCAATGCTGCTTATGCAGCTTGTCAACCCATGGATTTCTCTAATTTAAAAAAGGGTTCCACGGGTCTTCGTGAAGCAAATCATCTTTCGGAATTAAGCTGGTGAATTCCCCTCTCAATACGCCAAGCAAATATTTCTCGAATGCTTCCTTGTTGTGATCTTCATCCACCATTTTTTTGAGCTCGGTAATTAGATGCCATCGGTTGCATAAAAGCTGCGGAATCTTTCCAAATGTCGAAATTTGATAAAAACCTCTTGCCTCCGGCTTTATATTGGTTTCAACTTTAGGTCCAGCAACAGTCGTCGTTTGCTCTAACAATAATTGCCTGAATTCTGCATCGCCCATTGTAGCCATGACTGCTGAATTTTAGCCTTCCGAAATATGGAATTTCCTCCTCTCTAATACAGAACACTATAGTCGGATTTTTTAACCGCCGCCTTAGCAAAAAGAAGAAGGCGGGATCTTCGCCAGCCGCTTCAATGACGTCAGAGGCTGCGTAGCGAATGAAAAAGGGCGGCCTATCTTTTGCAAAGGCGGCGGTTAAAAAATCCGACTATAGGATCAGACTGCTTTTCACAGTACCGACTGAATTCGAGGCGAAGTTTCGACAAGTGTATGGAAGCTTTTCGATGGACCTGGGCTTCGAAATGGCAGCTTCCAGTAAATGCATGAGTTTTATACGCCTACATAACAATTTTTTCGAAGGTTCAATATGCGTGGATGGCATTTTAAACCTGGCAGCTTGCCTACGCATGCGTCGCTTTTTACAGATTCACAAAAGAATCCTAACCGATGCCTGTCAAAGGGGACTGGCAGGCATCAGTTTTCAATGGAAAAATTTTCATCAGAAAATACGAGTCATGAGATTTGGAAAGCTAGCCATTCCTGGCAGGGAAGGGTGAAGAAAAATTGACACAATATTGCGTTTGAAAATGCATTTGTTCAGAGAGACCATGCATGGCTGCCAGCCAACAGCTGCAAGGCTTGGCTTTGCAGTGATGAAAGAATGAAAACTGAAAAGCGGTTACAGTACACCCCCTGAAGAATGCTAACCTCGATTGCATTGAAATTATTCAATACCGAAATTCACAAATGCAAAATGGGGATATATTTTTAAATTTCCCACAGCAAAATTCGAAGGAAAATGCAAGCAGGGGGAATCAATAATCTTGGTTCAGGTGACAAGCAATGATAACAGTAAACAATAACAGCTGATATGATTTTGTGAAGGTGAATTGAAGCGGGAAATTCGAACTTCTTCACGTGTTCTTTACGCTTTGGCTTTAGCCTTAGCCTTTGCCTTAGCTTTGGCTTTGGCTTTAGCTTTCTTGGCTGCTTTCGATCGACGTGGACATGGGCAATATTGTGCATCCTTGCCAGGTTGACCTGGACCGCCTGGTGGACCAGGTGGACCTTTGGGTCCTGGATTTCCAGATGGACCTGCGTTTCCTGGTGGACCATGGGGTCCTTCATGGCCTGGATGACCAGCTGGGCCTTTATCTCCTGGCGTACCTGCGGGTCCAGCATCTCCTCTGGCGCCGGCTGGACCAGGTGCACCTTTGGTACCGGTTTCAGCATCCTTGCCACGGTCTCCTGGTGCTCCAGGATGGCCAGCAGGGCCATCGTTTCCTTTGGGTCCTAAAAGGAATCATGATGTGTGCGAAAATTTCAAGGAATTATTATAGGTTACCTGGAGGTCCTTGTGGACCAGCAGTGCCTGAATGACCGTTGCCTCCAGGTGTTCCAGGTTGACCTCTTGCTCCAGGAGCTCCAGCAGGGCCTGGAGGTCCGGGTGGGCCAGGTGGACCGTATGGGCACCATCTGCATCTGCCATCGAACGTCAATGGAATTGGTGGATATGTGCCTGGCAGACCAGGTGCTCCAGGCTCTCCTGGTTCGCCGTTGAGACCATTTTGACCAGCTTCTCCTGGCGGTCCAGGCGGACCGGATGGGCATCGATTATTCGCATTGCAATTGCATGTGCTAGCCGCTTGCCTCGCCTGTCTTGGTTTCGGCTGAACGGCTGGCTTTTCAACGTTCTTGATTATGAAAATTTCTTTCCATGCATCCTCAGCAATCAGCTGAAAAATATTCAGGTTAGGCATGGCCATCATGGCCATGGTCAGTGACCATTGATTGGTCACCAGCCGGCCAGTGACCATTGGTCAAGATTCTTACATTGAATTCATCCAAATCAGTTTGCACCATCGATTGGATGCTGGACACTTTATTCCAGAGGACAGGCACGAAAATCAAGCATCCCAATAATGTGAAGATGCTGAAAATGGTGGCAACACCAGCGGCTATTTTCACTGACATTTTCCTGAAATCGATTCTCGAATGATATTGTAGTTTAGAATCTTCCAAGATTTTACTTTCAATGCAATTGAATGGTCCATACTTTCTCATCTTCCGTCCTAAGTTTATATAGTCACTCTTGGCCTAGAAATTCCCTCGAATCCAGGTTACATGATCCAATTAATTTTATCGAATCTAGTTATGATATTCAAAGTTTTGCACCACAGATTATGTGGGATGACTATGCATACGTTTTTTTCATGATACCTCTTCAAGGACATTGCCATGTTTGGAAAACTGGTTCTTTTGGAGACGCATGCGCAATTCTGGCAGTGTTTTTAATAACAATTGCGATCTCATTTTATGCTCTGGATAAATTGATTCTGGAAATTTTTAGTGTAGTCAGTTGACGGTATGAGTTATGGCATATTTTTTCGTGTCATGGTAGCTGAATTTTTGCAATACACACATGCGTGGTGGCATGAGTTTCTAAAAATCGCATGTTTTTTACATGAGGGGCCCTTTGGTCATTTTCCAGGGTCGGAAGGGGGCTTCGCCTATGATTCTGGTACAGCTCAATTGATAGAGTAAATAAGCTGATTTTCTAATTCCAGGTTCGATCCCTGGTTGG
>JAQIWJ010001179.1:0-12808 GCA_034695185.1 Discolaimus major
CTGATCAAATAAAATCAATTAATACTTACCACAGCATGTAGAACTCCCTGTACAATAATTCCAATCCCGGGATCGAAGTAAATCTTCACGCCTTGCTCGATGGTCAAATTAGCGCCGGCTTGAACGTACAAATTCTTCGTCGCTCGATACGGTCCGTCTTGGAAATATAACGTATGATTCTTCCCGTAAATCCCGCCGACGTCTTGAAAATAACGATTCGGTTCGTCGGCGCCGAATGTCCGCACGAATACGGCGCATAATAATATGGATAATATCCGCCAAATTCGACGACAAATGGCCGTACGGAAGTTGAACGGTGATAAGGGAGATGAAATCCTCAATTTCGGCCTCATAATAAGGCCGATTTAATCCCGAAATTTGCAATTCTTCTTCGTATCGGCATTGAAGAATGGACGTAGGAAGAAAGTTTTCGATGATAAGACGCCGGTCATATCATTCGGATGAATAAAGCGGTGAGTAAAACGTCGACGGCTTCCAATAATATTCAATCCCACGCCGCATATTTTAAAATCAATTCTCCATCCACCAGCCGAATGAGTTTTATCGTCTTTTCTCGCCGGGCGTCGTCGTGTGTTTGGGTTCAGTCAACAAAATGTACGCGCAAAGATAGTAGGTGATTCGTAAAACGCCGTCCTTCCTAATATCCCTACACGGCCAATGTCGTTGGTTGCTTTTCTTCCATACCTAGTCAATAAAACGAGCGACTTTTAGTAAAAGATTCTCTATGATGTCCTTGACAGAAAAGGGGAAAAAGGCGATTTTCCCTCTATTGCATATGGAAATTCATGGCAAGTTGAATTTTTGCTAGGTAAAATATTCGTAAACCCAATCCCCTCGCCCTGCCTCCCTTCCAAAAGGCTGGAAAATAAAACGCCAGCGACTGGCAACAACGATTTTTCCACGACACAGCAAACAGCCGACACAACAACGTACAGAAACGCCCGTGCAATTGGATGCTGTTCAATACGTACGAGACCCCAGAGCCAGGTAAACCCGTCGTCCCCCTTCAGCCTCGGCTCGATTGATCGAAAAATATACACCTGACGACCGAAGTAGGGGGTACACGCTGACAACATGGATAAAAGGCGAACGCTTTTTATGAGAATTTTTGTGAGATGATTTCATCGTAGCTAAATCCGGAAGAAACTTATGCACACCAAATGCATCACCATTTTTCCCAAGCCACCACCAGCTGGCACCACGAATGCGGCTACAGAATGAATGCAAACGGCTGCAGCACTCGCCGCAAGGTGGCGTTGCGATCGACGGCGATCTCGTCGTTGATTGGTCGAGACGGAGGCGGAGTTACGACTACACAAAGATAGGGCAATTTGCATGAGTTTTCATAATTAATTGGAATTAAAGACAAGAAAAAGCTCAAAAAACACGAATCCAAGAACAATACGCTCACATTGAATACAGAAATTCAAAGCAACGCATTCGATTATAATGGGAAAAAGAACACAGAATCATAAAAGGCCCGCATTATACAAACGATATCCTAATTTAGGATAATAAATATAATCAGCAGGACAAAAAATGCTCATAATCTGCATCATAAATCCCTAACATTGAAATTTGTACTAATTCTCATCACATGAAATGGGCAAATTTGCATATTGAATGCTTTTCTCGCGCAATTACTGCCATGCATGGTCTAGACAAAAAGGTCATCATCCTAATCACTTCTGGAAGAAATCCGCTTACGTACTAATCTCAAATTTCAGAGAAAAATGCCCCTACTACACGCAACATTTTGCTGCGACTATTGCCGTACAGTAAATGATTCAAGAATAAAAAGTTAAGACTGATTGCTGATTACCGCGCAGGAATAAAACCGGAGGAAGATCTTTCGAGATGAAATCCAACCAGGCCAAATATAAACTGGCCGATAATATCCCTCGCCTCGGTACCGGAAGCGTGCAGACGATTAGCGTGGCTTTGCTCGAATGATGCAATAGAAGTTCCCGTATCCTCAATTGGCGATATGTCTGAAAAACGGGGGTCCATTAGCTTCAAATTCACGCGTCAACATGCAAAGCTTACTTTCGATCGTAATGCCATATATTCGGCATCGCTGACCAAACCTCGAGACGAATCCGGCGTACTGCCACTGCCCGTGGCACCGGCGCTCGTATCCGTTTCATCGGTCGTGGCGGTAGGTTCTTCGGGTGGAGCGCGGAATGGAGCGATAAAATTATCGAATTCTTGAATCGTCTCTTTCTGCGGTTTCTTGGCCAAATCCGGAATCACGAATACGTCGGAATAATCGATACGGAATCGGCTCAACAACGCGGCCATGCTAAAAAGAGAGTTCGCATTTAATATAAGCAGAGAATGAGGATTCCATTTCTTACCTCCTCTGTTCCCGTTCCAATTGACTTCGACTGGCGGCCACTGTGAAGACGCTCAATTTCGCGCCTTCTATGTACGATCGTGGTAACGACAATAAATGCGGGATGAGTAGACCAAGGCCTGAAATAAGTGCGACTGCAGATCCAATATTTCAACAAAACTGAGCCCGCTTACCTCCATCATCAAATAGCCAATACACGTGCAGCACCGGTTTCTTGACCTTGATTTGGAACTGATTGATGATCTCCATCACTTCTCGTTGCTTCTTCGACATGTGCCGCATCCGTTGCGTTTTCATATGATTGGCCGCTTGACCGCCGCTATGTGGAGATCCGGGCGCTGATTTGGCGAATTCGGGGCTTCGTCCGGTTGAACCCGAATGGATGCTTCCTTCGTTCAATAGCGTCAACATTTCTCCCAATTCTTCTTTCTGCTCTTGTTCTTCTTGTTGTTCCAAATCAGCTTCTTCCGCATTCGCGGCCGAATCGATGGTAATTCCATTCACCGAACCATCCGGAACGGCGGCGTACAGCTTTCCAGCGAACGAGGATTCGGAACCAGTGCGTTGACGATTCATGGTATCGCCATTTCCGGTACGTATATTCGACGTCGATTGTTGAGCACTTGAACCGGCGTCGTTGGGACCAGCGTCGGGCGATAATACGCGAGAACTGTCCATAATATTCATCAATCCCGAACCACCGGCGTCTAATGTGGACGGATGAGAGGGTTCTGGTAATTTCAGCTTTTGAGTATCGCCCACGTTGTGTTGAGACATCATGACGGAAACGTCCAAACCACCGGCTAATCGTAATATGATCACGCCGCAATTGTTCTCGAATGCATCACTGAAATAGGGGATCAGTATTAGATCGTGTTAAATCTCCATCACAATCAATACTCACTGAATGATATTGAAATAATCGATATTGGATGAATCGATGAAAGCGGTGATTCGCCAATTGTTCTTGAATCCAAGCAATACGACGTTCGGTTTCAGTTTTCCCAATCCGGATACTTGAAGTAGACATTGAACGCCGTCCCTCAAACTCGGATGAGCCACAGGAACGTGGAAGGCTTTGATCTTGCGTTTCTCCAACCATTCGTAAATTTGGCGAGACAATTTCTCGATCGATGCCAATACTCGAGCGGTGGGCATTTCCTGAAATGCGACCTGTTCTTAGAATTGTTCACAAAATGAATTACGATTCCCCTTACCGTGACTACGTGTCCAACGATCAGTAGGCTGCTGTCCTTCGTGATATTCGCAGCGAAATCGACCAAAGCTGGCCTGGCCACTGGATTTCCGGTCAATACGAGTAGTTGCGGTCGATAATTCTTCACGTGTTCATCGCCGAATGCCACTCTCAACGACGATTGTAAGGCCGATTTATACGAATGAGCTTGAGTCGATGAACCCCAATTGACATCTGAAACAGATTATGTGCATTACTGACTTCTTCCAATTGAGAATTCAAATTCCTTCTTACCAGGCTTCCTGTACAATACGTAAATATACAAGCCAGCGACGAACCCGAACGTGATCAAGGCGTTCCACCAACTGATGACGAACATCACGCCCAAGCAGACAATCGCGCCGAACAGCGATACCCACATATTGTAAAACCGGAAACCGGGTCGAAATCCTGGCGACGCGGCGAACGAAGCGTCGAAACAAGCGTAATTGACCAACGCGTACGACATGAGAAAGAAATTGGAAATAATCGGCGCTATTGCGTTTAAGGCACCTGAAAACGGGGGTTCATTAGTTGGATAGCAGCATTGTCTCAAGCCGCAAATTATACTTACCAATCGAAATAACAGCCAAAGCGATAACGAACGTCAATGCATATCCGAGCCGAGGTTCATCACTGGCGCCGTAGCCTTTGGCGAATATGTGAATATACGGGAATAGGCGATCTTTGCAAACCGCCTGAAACAAAGGATTCGTTTCAACGATGAATATATAAGAATATAAACACCGCATATTACCTGGAAAACTTTCGGAGCCGACACGAACGCGGCTAAGGCTGAACTCAACGTGGCGGCGAAAATACCCGCTGTCACCAATGGCCGCCAAGCTCCGGATATTTCCATGATTTGAAAATTATGCAGTAGTCCGTATTTGACAGCCGACGACGTTGCGCTGATCGAAGTCGTAACATTGAACGCGGTAGTTGCATTGATTGCTGAATTGATTGCAGTCGAAACGTTGACGAAATCGGATGCGGTCGTCAAATTACCCGTGACTTCCCTGAAATAAACGATTATTTGAATCAAAGAATACTTCCCCCAAAACAACCACTCACCTCAAAAATGTGAGTCCGGTCGTCCAAACCGCGCCCAAATATAATAGCATGCAGATGAGTATAGCCAATAACGTGCCTTTAGGGATAGCCTTTTGCGGATCGGCCAAATCACCGGATATATTGGCACCGGCCATAATACCTGAAATCAGGTCCATTTTATCTCGGTTATCTTAATCTCCAACCGCTCCGCTTACCAGTGCAAGCCGGAAAGAATACGGCAAACATGGAGAAGAACGAATGCGTTCCCCAACACGGTCCGAAATTTTCCATAAAATTGGCCGTACTGTATCCGGTCATTCCTTTCTTCTGCTTCTCTTCGTCCGGCGGTATGAATGTTCCGATGAGATAATCGACCAACGATAAGGCCAACACGACCAATAAGACCAATTGAGCTTTCGATTCGAACGATACGCCCACGAAACTGATGGCCAGTACAACGCATATTGTGATGAGCGAAATTATGCGAACGTCGTTGATACCGCCGTCCACGATGCCTTTGCCGTCGTTGAATTCCTGAAATTTCAAGCAATTAGAACTGCGCAAACGCCTCAAAGCCGAACTTACCAAGATTATATCGCGGACCACTTCGGCGAATCCCACCGTACACATGGCCGACGCTACGGCGTTGGCCAAACTGAATATCAATCCGATCGAACCGCCGAATTCCGGGCCCAGTGATCGCGATATCATATAATAAGCGCCGCCGCCTTTGATCTCACCGTTGGTCGATATGGCGCACATGGAAATGGCCGTGATCGTAATGATAATGGAGCTGATGAAGACGATCAATGAACCGAATCCGATCCCAGCCACGCCGGCCACCCAACTAATACGTAGATACAGCATTGTACCCAATATACTGAGCACGCATCGCATCTGAAAGAAAGGCTCAATTTGAATCCATGCTAAGCAAAACGATCAGTGCACATACCAAAACGCCTTGGATCCATCCGAATTTCTGTCCAACAGGAGGAGCAGGTCGAAGATATTCCGCTGATACGAGATTCTTTTCACCCTGAAACAAGAGATGCCAGATAAATCAAGCGGTCAAGATTAACTTTTTTTAAAGCTTACCTCCAACATTCCGAATCGTTCGAAATGTCCCAATTGCTGATCGACGTGATTCGGCTGTTGTTGGCCGTATTCTTCGTCGTGCAATTGAGCCAACGTCGGTCTGGCGGCCATGGCTCCTTCGACGGACATGATATTCCGATAATGATCCACGTTCGGGATTTTCTCCACGGTTTGCATTGCGCGGAAACTTTTGAAATTCGTCGTTCCATACGTGCCGGTTCCTTGGGTTTGTTGGTGTTCACTTCCGCTGGCCGCATCTCTGTCGTCGCCGCCGTTTCCAACGTTGAAATGTACGCCACGGATTTGAGATTGATCAGCCACGAATGTCACTTCGCCGCCGTCCGGCGTACCGGATTCGTCGATCAAATTAATACCGATATCCTCGCCTTCCACTTTGTTGACGAGAAATCGCGACGGATTCCTGGGAATTTTCCCCGATCCACTACCGTCCGTCGTTGAAGTATCATTGGGTACTTCCGAATTCGAACCGTTCGAATTCGTACGCACCACATTCTCGTGTTGTAATTTCGGCGATAACGACATGACCGAAACTAATTTGACGGGCGATATTGAATTGGTATCTTCTTCTTGCGCAATTCCTTCCGGTCGTTCGGACCTACGCCAACGAGGATTATTAAACAACATTTTTTCCCAAATGTTGTCAGAATAGCAATGTCAACGAATTTTCGAGAGACACTCGCTCTCTCTCTGCGAGTACTGATTCACAGCTATTCGCGTGCAAAGTTGAGACTCGCCAATTGCCAGCCCAAAGAAACCGGTTCCAATAGGGGACAGGGAGGAGAGTGCAAAAACCGCCAAGCAAGTATCTCACTAAATATCTATAATGTCCTATCTACAGAGAAAATAGACCAGTAGGAGGCGGTAAAAAAAACTGGTCACAACACCGGGAAGTACATCCGTATTTTCGGAGGCGTGAATGCGAAGTTGGCTAAATTTCGCGATCATCAGCAAAAATGAATTCTACTGTCATCAAAAAAATGACACATGCCGATTCAAACGCAGCAAAACACGGGGCTACCGATGACTGGAGAATGAAACAACTGGCTTTTTCTTCATGGAGGAAATGGGCGTTGGCTAAAGCCAACTAAATCACCCCTACGATCAATAATAGTCCCCGTGTCGAGACCTTCGGAGCTTAGCTAACGCCTATGCCTAGGAAGGGCGATTATTCACGAGAAATTCACGCGGATCATAATAAGCTCCAATGATATCCGAGCTAGAACTTCGAGCTCGACTCGACTTCGATGACAAACTTGCATGACTGCCGAGAACGGCTGTTCACATGAAATACAACACCCATGCGTGTTCTTAATTTGAAAAAAGTTGGCAAACGTACGAAGTTCATAAAGCATAAACAGCCGAGGCGTCATAGGGGGCAATGTTTGCATTCCCACGTCCAAGATAAATGATGATATGATAAGAATCAAGTAATCCCATCCCACCCCCGAAAATGAACATCAAAACACTATTCCGCCTCTCATTGACATGGCGATTAGGCTAGTAAACTATTCGATAAAATCAACCGATGACTTGAAGACGATAAATCAATGGCGGATAAAAGTGAAAAGTAGCCCATTTTCCACCATATCTACAACGCCTCCTAAAAACGCCCCTAATCTACAGCCGGATAAACCGGTCTCCTCGGCCGACGAAATAAAATTCCTCCACACCAACCAACCCATTGCAGTAGAGAAGAATAAATCTCATGTCCTACAAAATAACATCATGTTCTTACAATCATGGCCCCCTCCCCTGAGACGAAGACGGATGATGAACGTTGATAAAAAGGAAAGATGGAACGAGAGAATATGGCGAATAGACACGACCCTGTACAAAATGCCGTACGTAAAGACGAACAAGTACTTTCACTTTAAATGCCTCAAATCGTAAATTTCTTCAGCCTTGGAGAAAAGAAATTCCAACCTTCACTTATGACCCGACCCGTGTCTTCCCATTTTTCCCAAGGAAATGCCAAAAACTTTGACGCCATGATTGACGTGCAAGGGAGGAGGGACAGAAATGGATTCGCAAATTCCCCCCTCCCTCCGTCACGAAATATTGCCACGTATCAAGGCGAAGGAGGACGTGAGAAGAAAACGACACCCTTGACATACACAATAAAATCCAACAAGGAAGCATACGCTCCACCCTTCCATGGCATCTAAGAGCTTTCGAATAAGCTCAAAAAACACAACGTTAGCTCCCGGAATTCGAATGAAAAACCTCAGTAAAAAAGATGCTTCGCCTATAAATGGCGTGGGGCATTACGAATGAGACGAGATGCAATTCCACAGCACAATCGTCATCCCAGAAAAGGACCCCCTCCTTTTGCCATAGCAAAAAAACCAAGGGCTCCAGACGATCGATTCTATTCGGCTTACATTAGCAACGAGTATGAAATGCTAGGCTATACGAAAGACCGACACAGCAAAGCCGAGAGAAAAGGCTAGGCTTTGGCATTGTACCAAAGCATTTCGTGTTCACCCGTAAAAATGAAAACTACCCAGGGTTTCCTTTGTATTGACTAACAGCGGATGATAGACCACCAGCAAAGCTACGATTCAACTGGGATAAATCCAGCAGATCACGAAAAACGTAGAGGAATGGGTGTAGCCAAACCACATCCATCCTTGGATCGAATTGGATTATCAATGATGCGCGTCATCATTGCAGAAAAAACACTGAAAAGGGCCCTGGTAATGGAAACGAGGAAATAGGCGAATGAAAAAGGAAACCATACGCCGAGCGTACGAATTATACAGCTCCTTTTTCATCTCGAATTTCACGCTCCGAAAATCCTAACCTATTCACAAAATCCAGAAAAGCTAGAACCTATCAAAGCAGCTAAAAATGCTGCTCGTCAAATATTTCCCTCCCTAATCGAAAATTGTACAACGATACGCGATTTTCATTACCATTCCTCCCAGTTCCCTCAGGACAGACGTTTTTTTGATTGAAGATGAAAATCCAACCAAATTAAATTCCGAAAATTCCACTTTTCCGAGAAAGCCCGCTATGTAGCAGACGAGCACATTTTGCGCAATAGAGAATTCGCCATTTATGGCAACGAATTAAGCGAGTCAAGCAAAATTCGAATTTTATATCGTTCATTATGTACGGGATTACGGTAACCGCTCCAAAATGCGATTTTTCATCCAATAACATTATAAATCGTGCCAAATCGATTGGAATATTACAACTGAATAGGAAAAGGAGTATTTTCGATCAATAATGCTAGCATTTTTCGATTCTCGAAAAAATGGAATCTCAAGGTCTCGGTGGGATTAAAAATGATTCAAACGGTCGTGTCATGTCTACGTGCTTTTTCCCACACCCCGAAACGCCCACTCGGCTTTGGCTAGCCTCAACATTAGCACGTCAGCCTTGGAATAAAAATCTTTCAGCCAGAGGAAAGTTTCTGAAAATCGACCGCTGATGTTGGCCAAAGGCCAGCCGAGGGGAGATGGAAATATGAAATGTCTATTATTAGCCGCCGCATGAAGCATATCGAAAGGGACACCTGTCGATTTTAGCAATGCAATTTTACAAGTCAGCAATAGAATTGCAAAATTTGATATTGATTGCGATTTATCCTCAAGGTCACGTTAACATTTTAAATTTGGCGCAAATATATCGCGCATCGTGCAGACATCGAATACAAAACTCGAGCGGGAATTCAAAATTTGCGGTAGAATCATTGCGAAAATGCGCATGTAAAATATCGATCACAATCATAACGCATGCGTTTTTATAAATGGAAAGTTTATGAGTACATTTTTGATGGGCATGTGAAAATGGCCGGATCAAACTCCGAGGTGCGTGTGAATTTGAAAATACGTTCAATTATCCGTTCCATTGATGAAAAAGCATTGTGCATCAAACTTCATTCATCTACTATCCTTGAGATCATGCGCATACGGTGCTAATAAAAATTTTATGCTTGGAAATAGCACTGCTGAAAAGTATTCATGATTGACTGATTGATATTTGCCATCGTTGCTTGCATAAATTTCGATTATCTAACCTCATCGATCATGTGATTATACTTTGGGGAGTCTGGATGGATATTCTTTTATTATGCTTCCAACCGGATCTGGTGCCTGATCAGTCTATAATTCTGAGCCTTTTCTAGCCATTGTACTTCTCAAGTGCCGCTTCCAGCACGTTTCTGTAGCGGTTACAGTACCCCTCGACCAACTTTGGTGATTGATTGGCAATTGATAAATGCTGATTTTAGCACCTTTTTCGATACAATCGACCCCGCACAATCTAGTGATCACATTTCGATCACTTCGAAATCGATATGTGCAAAATCGATATTTTGATCAGCCTCCTAATTATCGATTGTAGTGTGATTATTGGGGCTAGGGTGATCAATTTAGAAGCCTCGGCAGAGGCTTCGAGAAGGCCACAGGCGGTTACAGTATGCCAACCCTCAGATTTTGGTATAATCACGCCTGCTGCGTCTAACGGTGCATTCATATTTGGACAATTCGAAGACGCCTGATTTGAAATGAGGCGTTTTTCTCACCATGACGTCAACGGAGACCTTTTCCCCCGAATCGCGTGTAAAGCTATTGAGAAAACAGCACCTGCCCATTCACTTATATGTCCGAAATGAAAGGCTAAGATCGATTGAACTCCTGTTCCGATTACACGCTGAGTTGAGTTTTCTCCTCATATACGAATTAGGATTTTAATTTCTCATCATACGTATGAAGGGGCGGATTTCCTTTGAGGAATTTGCACTTGTCCATTGGACGTCTCGTCATTCAGCAAAGCTAGTTTCTATACATTTTTTTTGAAATTGCGCGAATCTTATGCCAAGATAAATCCGTATCAGCCATTTTTTCAAAAAAACGGATTCTAAAATCATCTTAAGATAGTCTTTCAGAAAAAGACTCTCAAATCGGTATACATCAATCCAGTGGATTTTTTCTAGATCATTCTTGTCGAGAGGCGTGATTGAGTGGATAGTGGTGTGTAAAAACATGCATTTCCCTCCTTTTCTAATTTATAACCAAATCCGAAGATGGTCATTCGTAGGGAAAAAGCAACATTTTTCATAGAACGCATTTCCTCATCTGGCTTTTTTGCATCCATTACTGTGGGCGGATTGAAGCGTAGATTAGCTAAAATACATAGACTCAATGTATGAAAATATAATTATATGGAAAAACTTGCATTCTAGGTACAAGAAATCATATATAATCGGTTTCAGTAGAGAGGAATACTGACATTTAGTGGGTAAAACGATCGAAGAATGAAGTCCTTGGTATTGTTATGTTGCTTAATTTATCTCATCTCCCAAGTGGTGGCGAAAGATGACCAATTCGGTCAATTGATGTTATGCCCAGCAGGCGGAGATGCGTTCAAGATGGCCTGGGAATTGGCGTGTCAAATGAAAAAGAGACGTAAAAGGGATGATGGAAGTAAGCCCCGCCCTTTCCTCAGGGTCCTCCCCCCTCAGTTCAGGATCTTGCTAAAAATGCTGTATTCAGATGTGCACGCATTGGTCAAGAGGAAAGCGAAAACCTATCGTCCGGCTACATTGGCCGATATCATGAAGATATGCTGCGATGTTGGATGCGATATTCGAGATTTGCTTCCTTATTGCGGCCCATTTTGAAAACACGAATTGCTTTCTACATGTACCATCATTATGTATGAAGGAGAAAGGACGGATCTCACGTGATCATTTCGCCTACGCAATTTCTAATCATGCCACATGCATGGATAATCATTCGCATACATAATTTCTATATGCGATCCCTTCGGGATCCACGACTGATAATCAAAAGCGCATTCAGTAAGATATGCCAAACGGCATTGAAGACAATGTTTCAAGCGTAGACACATGATTTCTGAATGCAATTCTTATTTTGCACATAGAGTACGCATAGCTACAGAAACAGTCATATGTACATAAATCGGCTGATCATTATCCGATCACGCTCTTCTCATGAAAATATAATCCGGCGGTTCTATGAAGAATTCCGGATGCACCGCCCACGGACGACCGCTGACCATGAAATTGCCATTCAACGCACGCGCCAGCCATTTCGGTCGATGAATAGCATCGGTGATTTGGCGACTATTGTACGCGTAGACGTTTGATCGATGAAATAAATCAGTCCAGACGATACGGAATTGTCGTTCGGGTGAATCGAGTGTTCTTTGATTCGGTGGTAAAATCAATTGATAAACACGCCATCTCTCCCATTCTTCTTGTTCCAGTTTATTCTGATATGAAAATAACCTATTAGCATAGAATTGCAGAGAATAAAAAGCTGCTTACCGCGTACATCCTGATTACGCCGTATCTCCTCAACCTGGTCGCATAAATAATGGCCATAATACCGCCGAAGATGAAGGCCGGTGCCACTTTGAATGGATTCTCGTCTTTTCTCATCATGCAGACGGTGAATATGAAACATCCGGTCGCGAATGCACCGAACGCAACGGCGTACAGGCTGAATTCCATTCGATCACGTTGTTTTTCGTCCAATATTCGATAAACCAATAGCCAATCGTTCGGATCCAAACCGTCTTTAGCGTGGAAAGACGTATCTTGATAACGATTCGCGAACCAATCTTTACATGCGTTGGAATCCATATTGGTATTATCCACGTGGGTGCCGGATGTCGTTGGAGACTGATCGAATTGATGCTGAGATATTGTAGCCTGAAAAAACGGGAATATCAGAAATAATTAGAGATATGCCTAATGTGATGGATATTTGGCAAATAATCTGCAATGCCGTGAAAGTATAATGAAGTCGATTTTTGTGGTTTAAAGCAAAAAATCCAACTTTACCTGATGTCCCAGAAATCGCCTTTTCATAAATTCCATTTGAACCGTAATATTTTCCAAAATCGACTTTCCAGACATGCAATTCGATGACAAATACCGCCACATTGTTGACGATGATGAGCAGAATGTACGTTGATTGTTAATTAATCCAATTACACGGTACATCATGGATGTTTCTATAATTACGCAATTTCCAAAATTTTCGGTATTTGGG
>JAQIWJ010001180.1:0-12797 GCA_034695185.1 Discolaimus major
TTAATTTTGAGCACTTTTCCAGATTTACATATATTTTTACAGTATGATTTATTAGTGATTCCTATCAAATAACTGGCGCCGCACATCAATTTGCATTGTGCGCATAGAAAAATCAAAGAAAATATGTGAATTCTGTTACTGATCAAATATATCGATTATCGATTACTGATAACCACTAACCTGATTAGATGATGCAATATTATGCACTGTACTGTATTTATAAGCCCATGGCCATATGCCCATAGCACGGTGCATAAATCGCAGTTTTTACTTGCAGAAATGACCCTGTCCAAAAAGTATGGGCAAAATCTAAGTTTTCAAACCTTCTGTGACAAATGAATAATGATGATATATTTCCGAAAGCGTATGTTTTCCTAATAAGATAAATATTCTGATTCTTTTGGCGTTGTCACATTTCAAATATCATGCATTTTTAAGAATTTGATCAGAATTATCGATTTCCTAAATATCGATCTTAGATCAATTTTGACGTGATCACTAGATAGAGCATCATCGATTCTATCGATGAGAATGCATGAATCAGGATTATCGATTGATTAATGCCCTTGGGATGAGGTTCTCAAGTTCCAAAATGATGCTAAATTTTGGCTTCGCATTTTGCATACCAGGCATACTGTAACCGCTAAAATCCAAATTTTCAAACCCTCTCTCACGATCATTCTTTTGTAAAAATTCAAGGTATAAACGTGATTTCCTGATAAACTAACCCTGCTTATTCCGAAAATCGCATTTATTTTACTGTGTGATCGATAATCACGAATTTGATCAGAATTATCGATTT
Organism: Discolaimus major; assembly: GCA_034695185.1. NCBI lineage: Eukaryota > Metazoa > Nematoda > Enoplea > Dorylaimida > Qudsianematidae > Discolaimus > Discolaimus major. The sequence continues at coordinate 803 of JAQIWJ010001180.1, forward strand.
CTGTAATATCGATTGCAGATCGATTCCGACGTGATCACTGGATAGAGCATGGTCAATAGTTTAGGAAAATGTATTTTCTTCAGAATTATCGATTGATTAGGGCCTTATGAGAGGGTCTAAAAGGTTCAAATTGTCGATTTCAAAACCACATCATTTCGACAATATAATCATAAAAATCGGTCAGGAATCATGTATTCTAGTATAAATAACTGTGATGAACACGACAGCGTCGCTTATTTTAACGAAAAACAGATATTTACAAATCTGATCAGAACATCGATTTTTTGAAACATGCATTTTCGAGTGATCAAGCTCTGACCAATCGATACAGCATTATCGGTTACATAGGAAAACATGATTATAAACAACCTATCGACTGACTGTTCGGCAAAAGAAGCAAATTGAAAGGTTCTTATTTTCGTCTTCTAAAGTATAGCCAGTGTTTTTTCGGTTCAGAAAATTTAAAAAAAACGGCCAATATAAACTTCACAATAATTTGTGCCACATAAAAAAATCAGTCAATCCAAACAACAACGAGGCCTTTGGAATCAGGAAACAAAAAGCATGGACCCGATAGAAATTTTCCCATGCGAAGTTTGTATTTATTATTATTATGTACAACGAGGCGAGTCTCCAATTTCAAATGGCCCATTGTTGGGAACGGTTGAAAAGTGAGTAGTAAAATAAACGTACGTGTTATTTCCTTGCTTCTTTTCCGCCCGCACTCTATAGGAAATGCAAACTTCCTAAAAGTCCACCGGTGATCATGGAAGAAGGGGAGGGGTGCCCTGTTTTATGCTTAGTCACCCAAAGCATGTATTTTAACTTCCGGCACCCCCTTCCTTGCCTCGACCAATGGACCCAAACGGCGACATGCACGACTTGTAACTGGGTCGGTTTGTGCACGGGACAATGCAATGTGATGTAAGGTAATAGTAAATGGTCAAAACTAAAACGGCCTAAAGCTTTCTTATTTACACAACTCTCAAATCCCAAGCCAAGGTTTGGGTTTGGGGGGAAGTTGGACAAAACTTCCACCAACCCCCCATTTCGGACCCGTGTTTATAGCCGAGCTTTTAGTACAGTCGGTGCCAACTTTCCTCCATTGTTACGTTCAATTTGCCCCGTCAAAAATCGACTAAAAACACACTTTTCTCAAAATATACGTATTTCCCCATCCAAACTGAGTCGCGTTTAGTCTTATTATTAAACTGTGTTTCTGATCGGTTGTTTCATCGGTCTTTTTGTCCATACATATTTTGGGGGCCTGATCATTTTTATATACAATATGGGAATACTGTATTGGAGGCTAACGTTGGTCTTGGCTTTGACTTGGTTGAGTCAAGGTAAGCTAGGATTGCGCAATGGCAGGAATGGTCAAGCCATCGCGATCGATGCGCCTGCGGAAAATGACCAATTGCAATAAGTATTTTCAGGTGCCAAATCACAAAAAGAGCAACCGCCGGACGAAGTTAAACCGGCACCGAAAGAAGGCGATGCGTGCGAACCATCCGACGAAAGATGGTATCCAGTAGCCGACGATCAATCGGCTTTCTTATTTTGCGACGTTGCAAAAAAGTATGCATGCAAATTCAAATTTGGGCATATTCATACGTGATTTTTTTTTCCCAGATGCCTAAAATTGCATAAATGCAATTCGAACGACGGCCTGTTCAAAGTTTTCGAACCGAAACAACAACAATGCGTTGTGGCGAACGAAGAATATCGTTGGTTACTCATGGCTCCGCCTGCGGGTACGTATATGGCGGTAAATTCGAAAATTTTCGGCCATACCAAAATCTTGCTCATTTTGCAGGCGTGTCAACGAAGAAAGTGGGCGATCAATGCGCCGTGAATCGAGATTGCTCGGATGGCATGTTTTGTAACGGTGGTAAATGCGCGTGTTATTTGAATTATATCGAGATCAATTTAACTTGCGTTCGAAGTATGCTCTCGAGAAATGCATGGCCGAAAAGCGGCCATATCGGAGTACTTTCAGTCACTTCCGTTTGCCAAGGCACAACTTATTATCCCGAACAAATAAACGGCAAACCCAAAATCTGTTCCGCCTCTGGTCCTTGTCCGCCTGGATACGTGTGCCGATTCGAACCGGGAGGCGGAGTTGGATCGAGTGGTCAGGAAAATGGTTTCTGCTGTTTGGCCACCGTCAATGGTACGGGTCGTAATCGCGGGGCGTGTGCAAATTGCGCAATTGCGGATGCTTTCAGAAGTCTGCGGTCAAGCGTCGCCGCAAATAGTCAATGGTCAACCAGTACCTTGCTACAGTCCGAACGCTTCGGAATCATGCCCCAGCGGATACAGTTGCCAATTATATCAATTGGCTAATCGTCATTACTGTTGTCAGAATACAGTAAAGACCCAGGAACAGAACGGGTCTACTCCTTCACCACCGCCTGCTAGTTCAAAAGGTAAAAAGTCAACGCCCTCACAGGGACTCGAACCGTGGACCGCGGTCGATCTGAGCAAGCGTGGTATCCGATACACCAGCAATAAAATGACATATATTTCAGCACGTCACGTTCAACATCCTGATTCGTTTTGCACTCACAACGGCCTGGCGTATTTGTACGATGGTTATCCGATCGTATGCAATCCGAATAACTCGGCCAGTTGCCCGAAAGATTTCCCATGTCAAAAGAACGAAAGGATCAATTTGCATTTTTGCTGTCAAAACGTGACTGCAGTACCACCGCCGCCGCCCAGTCTTCCGCCGCCTCCTCCGTTGCCACCGTTCACCAATTTGGTGATCCCTGAGACTGGACCGAATGCGAATATTGGACCGGTACCTAATGGACCGCAATCGCCTTTCCCAGCTCATCTGGGCAGCGTGGTTGGAGGTATGCAAAATTGCGCAGCAATTTCTGCAAATTAAGCAATTGCATTGCACTGCTTTGCAGGGGCAATGTCTGGACGCGCAGTGGATTTCTGCGGTTCAATTGGTCGGCCGTTCATTTTCGATGGTCGTCCAGTCACTTGTTCGATGAACGATTCGTTGAGTTGTCCGCCTGGATTTGCATGCACAATTTATCAACCGTTCAATGCGTCGTTTTGCTGTCGTTCAGGACCACCGGCCGAATCGCATTTACCATATGAGCATACTAGCCAATCACCTGTGACTATTCAAAGCAGTACAATCACAACGGCTGCTGGAACTTCTGCTGCTACAAAATGTGAGAATTTCAGTGCTGCATTCTGTAATTGCGGTGCAATTGCGGTGCACTTGCTGCGCACTTGCAATGGCAAATTGCAAACGATCCGCAATTTTCAGCACTCACAGGGCATACTGTATGCGGCGCCTGGGGTATACCGTACACGTATGAAGGATATCCTGTCACGTGCGTCAACCATGGTCCGAATTCTACGTGCCCCCCAGATCACGTGTGTCAATTCCATCCACCATCGACTGCGCATTTCTGTTGTCGTATCCCAGACAGTACTACGCCGAGTACACAAAACCCAACTTCCACCTCGTCCACGCCGCTAAATCCAACGCAAACATCGGCCCCGTACTTGGCCATCTCGAATCCGGGTGAGTAAATTTTCGCACCTTCCCTAATCCTCCATGGGGCTATATAATGGCATTTTGTAGACGGCTGCCCGCCTCAGACGTACGCGGCCAGGGATCATAACGGTGTCATACAAGTATGCGATCTATTATTAGCGCCGGACAGTTGTCCGTCTGGTACTGGATGTTTGTATTCGGCATTATTCGGACGATATCAATGCTGCGGTGCTCGATTGGAAAGGTGGCCGCAACAAACACAATCCACAACCACCAGTTCAACCTTCACTCAACCGCCGCCGCCATCCACACAAACTGGATCCAGCACTACGAAGGGACTTGTTGGAAGTGAGTGATCGCGCAATTGCGTTGGGCCTGCAAGCCTCAATTGCGTAATTGCAGCAACTGCAATTGCATTGCAATCATCAACCGTTTTGCAGATCCGAAAGACGAATGCCCACCTGGACAAGTGGTATACAGAGATCCAACAGCCAACGATACATCGGCATGCGCTGCTAATCATGCCGACAGTTGTCCAGGCGGCTATTTCTGCCAATGGTCACAGACTGCTGGAAAATTCCTATGCTGCGGTATTAGCGCAGGTAATTGCTCGATGCCACCTCTGCAGTGACGAACGCCTGCAAATCTGCTATGTTCAGGATGCCCAAACCAAGGCGTGGCTTACGTGAGCGCAGCCACGTGGGAAATCCAACGTTGCGGCGCAGCCGACCCCACGAGTACGTGCCCGCCCGGATACAGCTGTCAATTGGCCATCGATGGATCGCACGTCTGTTGTTCCAGTCCATTGAAACCGTTGACCACTGGTCAAGTGGCGCCTGGTAGTGAATTGCCGGAGAAAATCGTGGCGGCCGGAAGCGCGGCCATCGTTCCGCCGCCGCCGTCTCATTTGTGTCCGGTCGGTTTACCGTTGAACGAACAAACGCAAGGCGGATATAGAACATGTTCGGAAAGCGCCGTTTGCCCATCCGGTTACCAATGCTTACCGTCGCCTGTGGGTACGGTATGCTGCCCGATTTATCAAGGCAAAGTTCAACCGCCTTTATGGCATTTCCATTCCGCTAATCGCGGAGCTAAACGTAATTGAGATTTCCATTTGCCCCCACCTTATCACTTACTTATATGGCGCCTATGGCACATGAAAAAATCTTCCGCCGAGTTTTTCTTTTGTTATTCGAATTATGATAATCCAGTTTTTTTGGCATTTGTTACGAGTTAATTTGATAATGTTTCTTTTGTATTAGACGTACGTGTAATGTGCATAATGTATTCTTTAAAACGACATTTGAAATGACAATTTTTTGCATCGAATTTTATGCATTGGCATAATGTCTCTGTTTATTCAAATTCCCGCCTTTTGAAACTGAGCATCACTGTTTATGCAGCGGTGTCTGCTAAGGCACCATCATGGCATCGATTGCGCAGTTGTCAATGATAATGCAGTTTACCACAGCGCGTATCTGCTTTATTGAAGCAAATTTGCATAGAGGCATCTGATTATTTCGATTGCGCAATTACCAAAGCCATAAATAATCGCTCAACTCAATTCTGGTTCGATATCTGTAAAAATTTGCACGAATTTTTATATTTGGCATGAACTGTCTCCAAAATCGCAACGCCGGGAAGGCGAGACAGGCCTGGAGTTCATTGAAAATTTTCCAAGAATTTACTCTGGTCTGGTTTCTTGTGTACCATTGCACATGAGTCAAGAAAATTCGCAGCATCCAACTTTTTGGATTGATATGAATGAGGTTCGTAAAATGTATGGCCAACCTTGATTTCTTCCATGACAGAGGAATAAGTCAGGCAAATTTATTCTTGGAAAGTATGACCAAAGTAAAACGTCCAATATTTCATTTTTTCAATTATAAAATGACACTTTGGACTGGACATCACCATCATATGTACCATGGTCGATTATACCAAACCATAGCCCATGTTTTTGACCAATCCAAATGCACATTGGCAAATTCCAGAACACAAGTTCTATACGAAGTGAGTGGAAAATGATTAATCCGAAAAGTAAACGGTAGCTTGTGGTGGTGTGACGCAATAGACGTCATCATAGGGCCATGGGGTTTGATCATGGGATTTATGCCAAGGGTATTCCGGACATGAACGACCTATTCATGCTCGTTCACTCGACTATTTTACACACTTGAATGTAGTGTCCATTGTTATTCGAAAAATGACCATTATTCTATTCATATTTTTCACATGCTTTGTCATCATCAATGGCGATGATGTGATCAAAGATGGAATGTCGTGTGATCCGGATGAATTCGAGATAAAACCGCATCTGGAGAATAGGACTAATTATTTATATTGTCATAATGAGACAAGGTGCGATTTGATCATTGAATGTGCAATTGCTGATCACCTTGTGATCACTTTTAGAAAAGTGATATCAGAAAGCTGTCCAATAATCAATGGTCATCAAAAAGTATTCGATGCTGCCAGGCATATGTGCAGATTCCAGAGAACGAGAAGAACTCCTGGATTGCCTAGTAAGCTTGCATTGCGCAATTTTGAGGTATCAAATAGTTCAGCTGATTCGAGAGCAAAAATCTGGAACTAGAGGTTCTTTATTGGGGTACTTTTGGCCAAATGTTGACTGTAATTTCGGGAAACCTAAAAATGTGTCCTCTGTTGAATCAGTAGAAGCCAAAAATCGATCGATCAAGATTCAGTGCCAAAATATAGGGGAATAAATTTTCAAACATCTTCATATATACACTATCCGCAGGAAAAATTCACATGAAAACATATTTTCTAGTCTAAAAAAGCATGCTGAAACGACGGTCATGTTCGTTTTTGAAAATCAATATTGATCAAGTTGATCTGATTATCGATTTTTTGAAATATTGATTTCTGATTAATCAGATCGTGACTGATCGATGCAGCATGATCGATGGTACATGAAAACATCTCTCGCAACATCTGTACCTTTATCTATGATCTGAAATCAGCGACTGAAAATTATTCGCTAAACAGGAGATTTCGAAATTTGAGATTCTGAGATATCCGTGATTACCGCACGAAATGCATATTTCCTGCAATAACTTATCATGCTGATTCTAAAAATCATGTTTATTTTGCTATGTGATCGATAACCGGTAAGTTGATCTGATCGATTTTGATGTGATCATTGGATCGAGCATGATCGACTCTATCGGGAAACATGTATGGATCAGGAGTATCGATTGAGTAATGCCCTTGGGATGAGGTCCGAAAGTTCTAAAGTGTATGCTTAATTTTGTCTGAACGTTTTGCATACCATGCGTATTGTATCCGCTAAAATTCAAAGATTTCAAACCCCAAGATCATTCTTGCGTGAAAATTCAATGTATAAAGGAGAATTCTAGATAAAATAATTCTGTTTGTCCAAAAATCGCATGTGTTTTACTGTCTGATCAATAATCACGAAGTTGATCAAAATTATCGATTCCTGTAGTATTGATTGCAGATCGATTTTATGCGTCCAGTAGATTGTGCATGATCAGGTTTATGGGGAAACGTGCTTTGATCGCGGTTATCGATTGATTAAGGGCTCATAACAAGGTCCAAAATTTTCAAATTATCGATCTTCAAACTGCTTCACAAGGGCAATATAGTCAGAAAAATAGATCAGGAAACGTGTTTCCTTGTACAATTAATCATGCTGAACACGATAGCATCATCTATTTTCGTGTAAAAGCAAGATTTATGAATTTGATCAGATTATTGATTTTTGTAATATCGATTTGTGGGTGATCAGAGTCTGACCAATCGATAGATCATCATCGATTACATAGGAAAACATCATTTTACGTTATCTAGCGATTGATTTTTTGGCTAATGAAGCAAGATGAAAAATTCGAATTTCGAGTATAATCAGAATATGATCATGAGATGACATTGACTGATCAGCATAGAAAATTAACCCAATCAGATATGCTAGGGTAGCTACCATTGAAAATGCCTATTTTCTGAGACAAACAAGCATGCTGATCCCAGGAATCAGCTTCAACTTGATATCTGGTCAATATTTACGAACTAAATCAGAAATATCACTTTCTGATCGATCTGAATAACACCAGGTGCTAGAGCATGATCCGTTGGCCAAAAGTACCCCGATAGTATTGGTTCTACTCCAGCCAGGGGCTTGTCTTTTTCAGTTTTCGCAAATGCATAAATCTGATTTTTGTTATCAGGATCAGGAAGGCTATCAGAAGCATGCATTTACAATACTGTAAGTACTGTATTCAGAGTTGTAAGTTATTTGCATCAAATTCACAACCAAATTTACAGGATTGCCTGCAAAATTTGTATTGCCTTTCTGGGGCATGTATTTGCATCCCTGGATATGTGGAGATCGGTGAAGAATGCGTGCCAAGTACGCCCCTGAATCATAATCTAATATCCCTATCAAAATCTGCGTTTTTTTCCAGCGATCAATCCTGGCCAAGCAGGATGCGCGTATGATCGCCAATGTTCAGGTGCCTGGCCGTTCACCACTTGCAAATCAGGCGTTTGCATGTGTCCCAATGATCAATTCCCAGCTGATACACGAGATGGAGTTGTTTGTGTGAAACCAGGTATGCAATTATTGATTGATTAGACCTTAATCGATAAATCGATTGCCATCATACCAAATCAGTTGACTGATCAGAGTTGATTGGCTTGAGCCAAAGTTGATGGGCAGTCATAAATCATAACTGATCGTGCATAAATATCGATGATCAGATCAGCCATAAATCGATAATTTCTGCAGGCAAATGCCCATTACCAGACGGATATTTGGGCACCATTTTGGATCAGTTGAGTACAGATACCACTTGTATTTATGGCGATACATCCACCACTGATGATAAAGCTTGCTTTGCCAATGAACACTATGCTGGCGATATTTATGATTGCATACCCAAGACACCTGATAAATCGCCTACTGATAATGGACTTTGTTGTCCGAGTAGAGGTAAAATGCATTGCATAAAATCAACTGCCTAATCAGACATGGGATTTGCAGCATTGACTTGCGTCCAACCGAAAGCAGCAGTGACGGACGGTTCTGAAACCAGATTTTGGTACAATAGCATAACTGGACATTGCGAAACGTTCATGTGGAATGGTGGAAGTGGTGTGGCGAATTCGAATAATTTTCGGACATTGGATCAGTGCATGGCATTTTGTGCTGGAAGTATGCACAAGAATTTTTATGCATGGAATGCTGCTGATCGTCATAGATGATCTGATCGATCAGTGATCGATCACTGACTAATCGATTTTCAGTATGCACCAGAGGCGCTGCCCAATTATCCAAAGGTCACTCTATACGTTGCGTGACCACGGATGTCCGATGCGATACTACACATTACAGTTGTACCGCTCATAATGGTCAACCCCGATATTGCTGTCCATCTAAAGGTACTGCAGATCACTGATCATCAATCAATCAATAAAATCGATCGCGATTCAGATTTCATCTGCAGTAATCATGGTGGCAGGTTATACGCCAGCACCCAACCACCATCTGGTCCTGATTTCGGTGTGGCCCCAATTACAGTATCCCCAGTTGGAGCTAATCAAGTGACCAGAACAATGACCAGATGGTTTTACGACCGGAAAGCAGGTCGATGTATGGCCTTCGATTATAAAGGATTAGCTGGGAATTTTAATAATTTTCTCACCGAAAATGATTGCCAAATATTTTGTGGGAAAGGTAGGATTGCTTGCGATGCTGATTTAGGAAGATCTGCTGGCGCTTGTCATGGTCAGAACAGTCGGACATTCAGCATGCGAAAAAAAACATGAATTGCTAGCGCTTCTGCAGTACCCTCGATTGTGCAAAGTGACAATTGGCCTTCCATTTCGCCTTGCATGTGCAATAGTCAGAATAATCAAACCTTCCAGCAAAATGCGACCAAGGCGAACCGTTGAAAGACAATCACGGCAATGATCAAGAATGCAACGGCATGTACCCGTGTCCCAGTGCGTACGAATGCAGAAAAGGTGTTTGTTGCCCGAAATCGCAAACCGTTTGTATGCAACCGAAATTCGTCAGTACAATGTCCTGCGGTGCCTTGTCCAGGCAAAGGTACTGGTTCAACGCACGGACTAGAGATTGCGAGGAATTCAGCGATGGTGGATGTCGAGGGAATGATAATAATTTCGATGCATACGCCACTTGTATGGCTTACTGTAGTAATACAAAAGGTACAGTATGGTCATGATCTCTAGCCAAGCATTTTTCAAAATTGCGAATTTCTATTCAAAAACACATGGAATGCGTTCCTTATGGTCCATTTACTATAGTAAATTTTAATACTAAACCTCCAATTCACTGTTAAAAGCATAAAAATAATCGCCTACAGGAAGATTCGAACCCCTGGCCTCTGTATTATGTCTGACTCCTTACCAATTACACTAAACCAAGAATTCTTTATCAACTGCGTTATTTCGATTGGAAAACAACTGGAATCGATTCCTTGAGGTCGATTTAGTATAGTAAATTTTCATAGTAGCCATTCAAAGTTGATCAGTCAGAAGATATTCCAGTTTCAGTAATGATGCTAAAATGCAGCATTTTCAGCAGTGGTCAAATGCGTTCAAGGCGAAGCTGATAAAGAGACCACTGGTGAATATCGCAAATGTTCCAATGCTATGGACCGATGCAGAGATAATTTTGAATGTTATTATGATGGATTCACTCATGGATGTTGTCCGACCAAAGGTCAGTGATATTTCGCTATTGCATGGCTGCCATTGGAATTGCAGCGCTGCAATTGCACTGCAAATATCGAAACTGCAAATCGCACATATTTTCAGCCTACATCTGCAATTTGCAAGCCGAATCCGGCAGGGCATGTTCCACATCCACAGTGAGATGGTTTTATGACGCCACATTGCATATTTGTCGACCATTCGAATATTTGGGCTGCGATGGGAATGGGAATAATTTCATGAATCGTCGTGAATGCGATCGATTCTGCGGCACTACAGCGTTGTCCATCGGATGCCCGTTCGGTGGCGGGGCAGGCGACGATGTTGAATCGTGGAGGAATCGAGTTTGTGAACCTGGAATGCAAAATTCATGCGTCATGGGATTCGAATGCATGAAATTACTGATTAGTGGGCATACGTCGAATTACTGTTGTCCTACCAGAGGTAGGAATGCAAGTAAAAAAGTCAAAAGAGAAATGGTGCCAGAGGGAATTGAACTCAAGGCTCTCCTTTGCATTATTTAAGAATGTTTACCACTGCACCATCCAGTGCTATAAAAATGCAGAAAACGCCATTTTCAGCTCACGTTTGCCAAATGGATCGGAAATCAGGCGACACATGTTCAACATCAGCACCATCCAAACGTTATTTTTTCAATGCCCAAAGTAAAGAATGCGAAGAATTCATGTACAGAGGATGCGGTGGAAATGAGAATAATTTCGTGACCATGAGTCAATGCGCTAATTTCTGCTACGCTGAAGCTTGTGGTGCTGGAGAAATCGTGTATATGGATTCGAGTACCCGGGAACCACTCACGTGCAGAATATCTGCACCTGAAACCACGTGTCCAGCTGGATATTTGTGCATGTTCAGTGATTTACTGAGGAGGGGCGTCTGCTGTGGGTCGAATGAAATGGGTATGCAGGGGTCAAAAGAATGGGACCTGCCCACCCTGCAAGCATTGCAACAGCCGTGAAGAATTTCGCCATTTCAGATGTTTGCCCTGCTGGCGAGAAAGCATATGTGGAAGCTGTGAGTCAAGAACCGAAAACATGCAGATCCACTTCATCGTCAGACGATTGCCCACCAGGATTCCTATGCAGGCAACAATCTATGAATAAGTTGTATTGCTGCAAACCTGCGGTCACAGGTAACCAGAGGGTTACCCTGCTGCTAATAAGCCCCTAATTAGCCGATTTTCAGCATACTGCCCACCAGGTCGTGCATTATACCGCGACCCATCCACAACTCAACCACAATCATGCGACACCACTAAACGCTCGAAACCAACTTGTGCACTCGGATTTACATGTTATGCACAGAAAGAGGGTCAAACGCGTGGGTTTTGTTGTTCCAATGTTGCTGAAGTGAAGCACGATATGTCAGCATGTAATCAGCAATAGCTTAGCTGATGCATTGGATTGCAGTGATAATTTTTAGCTAAAATTTGCCCACGTGGATATGTGGGGTATAAGGAACCTGGCAGAGGAATTGTTAGGAATTGTGTGAATGGGACTTCAGGTGCCAGTGCGTGTCCATTGGGATATATTTGTATGGAGTCGCCATTGGATAGGAGAGGCCATTGTTGCGGTGTGAGTGGAGGTAAATATCTGCGGTGTGGTGCAATTGCCACAGCAACTGCAGAATGCTCGCTGCGACTGCAGTGCAGTTGCAGAATGCAATAGCAAGTTGCACAATCGCTTGTTGGAATTGCATAATGCAATTGAAGTGCAATTGCACAAAATGCAATTG